>BMAC01000307.1:349086-365328 GCA_014905375.1 Phtheirospermum japonicum
ATATATATATATATATATATATATATATATATATATTAATATATTAAACTTATATATAACAATTATATATAAATTAACATATTAATTATATCTACAATTATATATATTATATATAATTATTAACAACACATATATAATATACATATATTATGCATGCATTTATATACGTTATATAAACCATACAGTAGCATACATGCATACCTTAATATTATATATATATTATAAATTACATGCATGAGTTACATTACGTGCTAGATTATCTCACGGTTCTGCTAGACCAATCTACCGTAATAGAGTAACTTCATCAGGACCATACCTATGCAACTAGCATGGGACAAAAGATATGGAATGCCAATATGTATAATAGATATTATTTCGAATAAGAAACGATTGTATTACTAGAGAATAGTCAGACCACAGCCACAAGTTGGCTTGTTGGTCACCTTATTCCAACAAAGCCATGACACATCATGAAGGCCGAACAGGCCTCAAGTCAAGCGCGCACTCACGCTTCGCAAACTATGATTCGGCCAGCCATGGTGCACCTCGATGGCGACCAGGACACGCATAGCTAACCAGGTCCCGAGTTGTCAGCACGCACTCGCATCCCGCCATCTTTGAGTCAGCTGACCATGGCGCACCTTGATGGTCGGACAGGACATGTGTGGCCGACCAGGTTCGGGGGCACTAGCGCGCACTTGCATCTCACTATCTTTGAGTCACCTGACCATGGCGCACCCTGATGGCCGACCAGGACACGAGTAGCCGACCAGGTCTTGGGTCACCAGCACGTGCTCGCACCTTGCTAGCTTTGTATCAGCCGACTAAGGCGTGAGAGCACTACCAGGGTGGGTAAAGCCGACTAGGTCTTGGTTCTCAAGCTCGACCTTCGAGTCGCCCGACCATGGTGCACCTTGATGGCCAACCAGGTCCCGAGTTACCAGCACACGCTTGCACCTCGCAAATTTATGTCAGCCGAACAGGCGCAAGAGCGTCTATCAGGGTGCGTAAGGCTGACCAAGTCTCGAGTCTCAAACTCGCCCCTCGAGTCGGCTGAATATGACACATCACGGTGGCCAACTAGGGTTCGATTTCAAGCCCATAGTCGCACGACCTCTTATCAACTACGGACCGGCTGACCAGGACGAGCAGTGGCTAAGCTAAATCTAATGGCTAATCACATGTGCACCCCAGTATATCACCATTACAATTCGGCAAGGTCATCTCGGCCAGGTGCTCAGTGCGTGATCGAATCCAATCCGTCACACACCACCATTCGGAGTTAGACGTGAAGGGCAAAACTGACTCGGTCAAGCTTGACCAACCACGAGGTAGGACCAGCTCGACGCCAAGGCTAGATGGATGGCTATGAGGAGTCGGAAAAGACGTAATCAAGGCTAACAACTTGAGTAACCCTGGTTCAAAAAGAGCTAGTAGCCAATGATGTAGCGCCATGTGTTTTATTAGGGTTAGGGTTTTGGTTAACTTTTCCCCAAAGTAAGTCGGTGACCACTAAGGTGGCGACACGCGTCCAATTAGGGTTTGGATGAAAACTATTAATAGCCACTCCAAGAGAGAGAAAGAATTCAACTTTTAGAGATAGAAACAAATAGAGAGTTTTAGAGAGAGCAAGCTTGTAATCAAGAAATCAACACTTGTAAAAGGATCCGGTCAAGGCCGATCCGACTTGAATTTCAGGAATAAAAGTCATGCACTTTTTCTTACTCGTTTCTTATATATTTTCCTGTTGATCTTATTTTACATATTAAATTTGCTTAGGCTACTCTTAACTTAAACATTACTTTATAATGTATAAACCTCATCACTTGGTATAAGACTCATGAAGAGATGGACGATGAAAACGAGATCTGCTACTGATAGAAGTCAGAGGGAGCAGATGTTTCCATCAACCATTTATCCCACAAGGTCTTTTTGAAAATGTTTTAATATGACAACACTTGTAACTACAAATTTGAAAAAATATATTTCGTTTTATCATACAACTCAAGTGAGGCTTTATAATAAGTGACATGACAAAGCATATTTCTACCAAGTTCTTCTATCCACATGATTTCTAAACGAGTAGCGATATCGATATATAACAATTAGCTCAATTGATAATGCAGTAGACTTATGCACGAAATCATTATCAACATCACAGTTCAGGAAATTTGTAAACAAAATTGGTAAGGGTCAATTTAAAAAAATAAAGTGACGGTTTTCAGATGGAGTGACATTTTACTCTTTTTCGTTAGATCAGATTTTGTCCACTAAATTTTCTAACAACTTTTTTAACGAGATAATCTTTTAAAATTACTTAAGTAATAATGTTATAAATATATTTTATATTGGCAAACACTTGTGTTAGGCTAGATTAACGGGTCATGACTCGTTAGGCCATCTGATCTGGTACTATAATGTATTAGTTTTTGTATTGTGATGTATTGGTTTTTGTAGTGTAAAGTATTAATTTTTCATAAATCTCTGATCCGTGGTGATGTATTGGTTTTTTATTATAATATATTAATTTTTACATTATAATGTATTGATATAAAATTTTAGTCTAACGGATGATTCGTTAGTACAGCCTAACAAAAGTGTTGCCTTTTATATTTTATGAATAACTCGTGTAACCCTACAACTCTAGCTTTATACTTATGAATAGAAACTTTTAGATCTCATAATAAAATGATTAATTATTATTCTGTTCTCGTATATTTCTCAGCTTTCTAGTTTACATAACACCACCACACAAAATGAAAGCTACTCAAAAATTTCATACGGTGTCGGCGCCTACGGTGAGGCTAGCTGGTTTGGATTAGTGGTTGACTGCACATTTGACTCCCTACACCTGCTCACACCTAATAATTATTGAATAGAAAAACAAGAAAAAAAAAATAGGAATTTGTTTTTATAAAACAACCCCATATAGTATAATACTATTATTTAGTGGCAATGGGGGACGAAAGAAAAAGCAAAAGTTGAAACAATAAAATAAAATTTGTTCTTACGCATCTCTCTCTCTCTCTTTCTCCTTCTGTTTCTGCTTTCGTAATCTTTCTTCCTTCTTTGCTTCCCTAGGCAAAGAAGGAGAAGGGACAAACAATCTCAGACAAGGACAATAAAACAGCTTTAATTAATTACCTAGATTTTCTATTTTTATGTATTGAAGCTGTTGCTGTTTGTTGTTTTGTTGTTGAGAACGAAGAAAAAAAAAGGGGAAAAAGATGCTGGTTGCAAATAGTTTTGATTTATGGCAAAAGGACACTTTCTTTTCTGCCGCCGAGGAGGTTCAGCAATCCGCCGACACGTGAGTGTGTGTTCTGTGTGTGCTATTTTATTTTTTTTATTATTAATTTACTAATTTTCTGCTCCTTTTTTTCTCATTCTCTTAATTTTCACGTATACTGATCTGGGTCTGGTTTTATTTTTTTAATTCTTGGGTTGTTAATTTAGCTTCTTTCTGATTGTATGTGCAATTCGTCTGTATTCAACCCCCTTTTTTTTGGGTTCAGGGTTTTGGGAATTTAGATTGTCTTAAAGAAGAGGTTCTGCAAATTTCTTGTCCTTTTTCTTTCTTTCTTCTATGATTTGGCCGGAATTCATTTTTTCTTTTCTTTTGAGATAATATTGATTAGTTAGGTGAGTTGTGTTTCTCAGTTATGTATGTAGTTGTTTATTTGTTAGTATTTATTAAGCAATATTAATGTAAAGTAGATTGCTAAGATAATTGGTGAAATTTGACCCTATCATTGATATAGTTCCTTTTCTGTTCCTTCCTTATTCTCTTCAAATGACTTGGGTGCTTGTAATTATACATTATAACTATAATATTGTACTCTTGATTTTGGTTTAACCAAAGGTTAGGCCAAAACAACTGCTAAAAAATTGCTTTATGTTTTGCATTTTTTTCTTTGGCAGAATGGAATCGGCTTATAGGACATGGCTCAGAGCAAGGAGAGATATCTTGCCACCTGAGCATTTAGATGATCTCGGTAGAGAGCTTCAAATGGCTTTAGGCACTGCAAAATGGCAGGTCCGATTCTTCAATTTTATGTAAATATTTCTCTTTTCCATCATAATGGGCTATAACTGATTGATTTCCTTTTTTTTTTTAAATTCTGATTGTTAAATTATTCTATTTAGTTGGAAGAGTTTGAAAAGGCCGTTCGTCAAAGCTACAGAAATAACGGCGACGATATCACAATTACCCGACACAAGCAATTTGTTTCTGCTATAGAAAGCCAAATTACCCATATCGAGACGGCATTGAACGAATCGTTGAACATGGAAGGAAAAAAACCGTTTCGCTGGGTAAATTTGGACGAAGAAGAATGTGACGACTTAGCTCTTTTTCTTTCTGGAACTCCACAGAGAATACAAACCGAAGGTATAAATATCGGACCAGTGGTAATGAACTCGTTTAATAAAACTAACAAAAACGAAGATTGCACTTTGGGTTCTGAGGTTAGTTCCAAAGTGCATACAACACCAAATCATAGTGGCAAGGATGTTGACTGTGGGTTACAAGGGAACAAATCGCCTGTGACGGCATTGGATATTGTTATCGATGGTGGCGAAAGATGGGAAAATGGATTGATCGAAGTGACACCAAAGGAGAAGGGTTTCAAACCTTTCTTTTGGAGGTCGAGGGGCGAAAATTATCCCGGAGCTAAAACAAGAATAATAAGTTGGATCGATCAGGTAAGTTTGTGACAGTAAATTAGAAGAAATTAGTGGTTTTGTGACTTGGTGAATGTGCTGTTTTGTTTCACTAAATATTATTTCTTAGTTTACTTTGCTTGTCAGTGTGTATTATAATTTAGGGATAATTACAAACACTACCCTTGAGGTTTGGGGTAATCACAGATTAAAACACAGAAATGTTTTTAAATTACAAAAAAAAAATAAGGAAAAAAAAAAAAGAGAAAGAGAAAGGAGGTTTGATTCCGTCTATGTTCTCCACTTTATAAGAAAAATATTTCAATACCCCCCTTAGTTATGTAAAAATATTATAGTTATCCCCTTGATTTTTTTTTTCTTGCAAATACCCCAATCTTTAGAGGTAGTTTTTGTAATTATACCAATACTTTATTTAGCCTGTTCTCATTTGACTATCCACTGACAGATCTGGTTTCTATGCAAACTACATGGAGATGCTTTTTTGTTTCTTTATTATTCTTAGAGACGCACATATTTATTTTTAACAGCATTGTCTGAGTGCTATAATGAAATATTATGAACACCTGTCCTGGTTTATACAGAACTTGAGAGGTCATAGAAGTCAGAGACAACAAATGTCACCAGTGTTGCCGGTCAATTCTATACGTTTCATATTAGCTTTGATGCTAACCGTTTTTCTAGTCGGTATGCTCTTGCTCGTGTCACTTCTATTTACGATGCATGGGCCAAATTATATATTTGCTATTTGGACTTTTTTTAAGGAATAACATAAAAAAATTAATTCAGGATTCTTTCATCTGATGCTGTGAATATATATTGCACTCTTCAAAGTTAAATTGCCATTAAATTTTGTGTCTTTTATGATTGCACTTTGCCCACTTTAATGGGATCTTGAGGATTTATTATCTATTTTTCACAAGGTGAGGTTTTTAACAGTTATCAAAAGTGACTCGATAATGTTGATGCAGAAAAAGGAAAAAAGAATTTGAGAAACAAATGGGACTCAAAACGTGATGGTGTTATTGTTTGAATATTTTTCGTACTACTTGTGAAGCGCTAAGAAATTGCATAATTGTAGTACAAGAATAAAGCTGTCAAATATTAGCAGACATTTTGTGCATGCATGTATGACTGGTAATTTGATGACCATGGTAAATCATGCTAAACTGCATCAGTTTTATTTCTGCAGTGCCTTTTCTAGTCTACTCGACTTGAGCCATGTTCAATTCCTTTGATTGTGAGCTCAAAAAGAGGTACGTGTTTCACTTTTTTAGCAATTTATTTATTTATGACAGTTGTGGTAGTTATGAATTAGCAGATATATTGACATCATGTGAAATCCTGACTCAGGATCGTATTCTAGAACCAAATGTGTTTTGGATTTAAGGATTTGAAGCTGAGAATTCAAATCCATAATGACCAATTTATTTAAGATTGTTTGGGTAAATCTCATATAATTTAGCGAAATTTAAAATCCTTAGCCTCCTATATTTGAGCTATTTTTTGAGTAATCGTGGTCGATTTCAGATAACATATTATATGAAGTCATTTGAAATCTTTTCCACTAATCCTCCCATCAAACCCAAATCCTTCAATTCAATTGCAAGGCTTCGTTTGAATTGATGGATTTGAAGCTAAGCATTTCAAATCTTCAATGAGTTTGTCTGGATACAATGCATATCAATACCTCGTGCTCCTATTTTTGAGCTGCTTTCCGAGTTCGTGGTGGATTGCAAATCCGTTTTAGATGGAGTCGTGAAATATTTCACCATATCCAAATCACTCAATCCAAACCTTAGTGAAGATTGGAAGATGCTCTTGTTTAGCCTATCTACGTTTATTTCTTTCTCTTCCTGGTGTCGTACCTTTACCTTTACCTTCACTTCCCAACACATCACGAGTGAATGTGGAAGTCTATACGTATTCGAGCCATTGCTGTTTACAATTATGGATAATTATAAAAAGTACCCTTCAGGTTTGATCTAATTACCAAAAACCCCCACCCAACTTTCAAAATTACAAAAAATACCCCTGAGATTTGATTCAGTGTTAAAAAGGGCTTTGGAATATTTTTTATGAAGGGGGCAATTGTAGAATACAAAATAAAATCTCAGGTGTTTTTTTGTTTTTTTTTTTGTTTTTTTTGGTCTAAACTCAAGGATACTCTTGTAACTAGCTTTTATAGTTGATATGAAGATTCAAGCTTGAAGGGCTATTATAATAATATTGTTTGCTTCTCTTGCGCAGGTTGTGGATTTGAGTTGGTGACCAAGTCTTGGCAGCGGGAGAGGGCATCTTCAGTTCAAATGTGGATATTATTTGTTTCTCCCTCTCTTCGTGTTCAAGGGTCACTGCCGACTGAATTTAACAGCATCTAATCTCTTCCAATTCAAAGAATATATTACGGAAAAATGTATACCATTAAACGTAACTTCCTTCTCTGTTGTGGTAATTCATAAAGAAAAAAGTACTGAACATTTAAGGTTTGATTACTTGTTTTTATTAGCATTCTTTTTTCGGGGCTTTGTATATAGTGTGTTTCTCTTTAGCTCTCTGTTGTTTCAGTGTTTATATTCGCTTGCGTTCAGTTCACTTGAAATAACCAATTTTACTGGCTAGCAGTTGAGATTATTATTATTATTATTATTTGCAGGACACACCCTATATTTGCAAACATATTAAACCTTCTTAACACACTCCCTAAAAAGTGAAGTTCGGATGAGTTTACTTAAATGTAAATGGATAAATTCGATTTAAAGTTGGAGATCATCTCGGGCGATAAATAGTAGAGTATATTAATTGATGTAAAATCAAATGGGTGTACTAGGGGTGAGTATTCGGTTGGTTCGGCCGAAAACCGAACCGAACCGAACCGAACCGAAATTTCTACAAAATTGCAAACCGAAGTAAACCGAAAATATGTTTAAAACCGAATTAACCGAACCGATATGATAAAAAATAATAATAAGTAATATAAAAATTATATTTTTTTATTTTTTAATTATATTTCGGTTAAAATCGAACCGAACCGAATTTTTTTTTTTGTAAAACCGAACCGAACTGAATTAACCGATTTTTTGGAATTCCCAAACCGAAAATCGAACCGAATTTTTAAAAAACCGAACCGAAAATTTCGGTTCGGTTCGGTCGGTTATTTCGGTTTTTCGGTTTTTTGCTCACCCCTAGGGTGTACCGTGGGTTCCAATCTCTAAATGGGATAGTATGCTCCTTGGGTGTAGGGACACGGTGCTTTCAGAGCATTGTAAGCATTTCTTTAAACTTAACTCCGCTAGTAAATAAACAACTAGAATAGAATACATAAACTATATGAAGCTGTGTAAGCTCAATTCGATTCGATCCAAGTTGCACAGAAACCGTAGAAAGACTGTTTGGATTCGACTGAGTCTTTTACCAAATAATGAATCATCAGTTTCAAACTGCAAATTGTTTAATTATTATTATTATTTTAAAGGGTAATCCCGATAAATACAAACCAAAAGGTACTCGTGCCCACTAAAATACCAAGTAAAATACACATCTTTTTCACTTCCTATTATGTACACTTTTTCCATCTTTTTTACCTCAAATATTTTTGCTCATTCTTAGGACAATTTACCCTCCCAATCTATCACCACGTACAATCACTGCTTCAACACTCTATCTCTTCATCTCTAACACAAAATGTTTCAGAGATTATTCAAATTGATGCCATATATTGCATTTTTCAGATAAGCACGGGGACTAATGAGGCTCTTGACAAGCTAATGCCAAAGAAGACGAAGAGATAAATGAAAGAGGCGAAGAGGAGGATGGCAGAGATCTCAGAGAGGGTGGCGATGTGGAAAGGGGTGGAGTTGAAGATCTTCTAGCGCCATCGGAGGAGGTCGAGAAAAAAAAAAGTGAAGAAGAGAGCGTTGGTGAGGTAGAGGCCACCGGAAAGCTGGGGGACGACATCATATGCCTTATTGGTGGAAAATATGAGGGTTTTTTAGAAAGGGAAATTAGTTATGTAGTAGTGAATTAGGAAGGATTTTTAGATGATTCTTTTGATTTCGTCTATAAGGTTTTGCGTTGGATCGCTGACTAATCAATTGGAATGAAATAGTTTGAAATTACTCTTCTCAAAGTTTCTTCAGGTGACGATTCCTTTCCTTCTTTCTTTCATTGTCCTTTTTTCTTTTTGATGCAATTTATGTTTTAAATTTGAATAGAAATGAAAATCAAGATTGGGGCTAACTCTTTTATTTCTGACCTTTATTAAGCTACTCAACTAGCTGATAAAAGGTCGAATCAAGCAGGGCCGGAGGCACGAAATGACGATCAGATCTGTTAATTAAGGAACTCCAAAACAATTTCAAATAGTTTGAAAGAAAAAAGTGAATCCAATCCTAGATGTTATGCTAGTCATACCACATCCTTACCTACACCTACATTGAACTAAATGTTAAAGGCATATGATTGCATTTGAATGCTAACTGAAAGTTGGATCAAGTATATCCTACCGAGCCAGTTACGGGCGTACATCCACTAGCGGGAAGCGCCCTAGTTCTCTCTGAATGAACTACTTCTCAGCCTTTTAGCCTGGGTCCCTCGCCCCAGAAAAACGAAGTTCATTATTGAGATAATTGATCGTAAATTCTGAGATTTTACTATCTTTTTAATTTTCCCTTCTAGACAAGATATCTCTTTTTGAATGAACTACTTCTCAGCCTTTTAGCTTGCCCCAGAAATAGGAAGTTCAATATTGAAATAATTGATTATAAATTCTGAGATTTTACTATCTTTTTATTTTTCCTTTCTAGACAAAATATTAATCGTAGAGAAAATAGAATTTCCACAAAAATTGCATTTTCATTATGCTCTTACAGAAAGATAATTACTCCATAATTCTTCTATTAAATCTGTGTTCTTAATTTTGTATTTTATTTCATTTTATGTTGATTTTATGTTCTCTTCGATGTGATGTGTTTTGGGGACTTTTTTATTTCGTTTTCTCAAAGGAACTTGATTGTAATGGGGATTTTCTGCATAAGATTAATATGGAGCTTTCTGCAAGCTTATACGGGGAAGATGAACTCATAAGTTTGATTTAATCGTAAGTTGTATTCTACCAGATTACTAAAAGTTTCAACGGGACAGGTTTGCTAAAATCATCCTGTTCATAAAATATATCAGTTTCTTGGTGATTGTTGAGTGTTTGGTGGAAGTCGGTTTATGTGTATTATTGTATTCTTCATGTAGTAGTTTTTAGGCCTTCCCGTGCTAGTTTTTGAAATATTCTTTGTATGGTTTTATGAATTTGCAATGTGGTTGTGGTAATCTTATTACTAGCTTTGTTAATCTTATCATTGTTTATGATAATCTTTAAATGATTATGACATAATCATATTATTTGATGTGGTAATATTATTACTGTATATGATAATCTCATTATTATTGGTTGTGGTATTTTGTTACCGGCTGTGGTATTTTATTTTTTGGAATTTGATTACACACACACACACACACACACACACACACACACACACACACACATATATATATATATATATATATATATATAGGATTAGGTTCAAATGAGAACCATGTCCTTATATGTGAACCTAGAGTCAATTATGGTTCTTAGATCTAATTAAATGGATGGATCAGATTTTTTGTGTATTTCCTTATTTGGTTAAAAGTATTAGGATTTTATAATAAAAGCACTGCTGGTGTATATAACTAAAATATCAATAAAGCACTGTGATTGTATAATAAAAGCACTGCTGGTATATAATAAAAACACTAGTTCGCAGGTTCGCATATAGTTCTCATTTGAACTCACCCCTATATATATGTGTGTGTGTGTGTGAATGTGTGCATGTGTGTGTGTGCGCGTGTGTGTGTGCGCGCGCGCATATTATCTGCAGCTAAATGGACCAAAAATAAAAAGGGAAATGGAATCAACGAGGTTTGAGTGCCTATAAAGTTGTCAACTTCTCATAAAGTTTTCGAGAACTCGACGTCTATAATTCTCCTTTTGTTTTGATTTGAAGCGAGACACTTAGAAAGTCTTTTATTTTATGATTGTAATTTGTAGATTTGTGGAATATGTCTGTGCATCTACTTCTGTAATTGTAGTAAATATATTGGAAAGCAAGAAGATTAATTGTATTATATTTCATTACATTATGTATTCATATTTATACTAGTTGATAGAAATATGAAAAGGCATGACTCTTTGAACTATATGACATGAGACATAACTTTTGAACTATAAAACATGAATCTCCAACTAAACTTTTGGACTACATTTATTTAATTAATTTTGTTTACACCAACATTGCCTCCCGTTAACCAAATTTGCTTCGTACTCCCAAAGTTTCAACATTTTTTGAGAAAATAGGCCTTCCAAGTGGTTTTGTAAAAATATTGGCCAATTGCTCGTCACTTCGGCAATAATTGATATTTAATTCTCCTTCATTAACAAGCTCTCTCAAGAAGTGAAATCTCAACCGTATATGTTTAGTTTTTCCATGCAACACGGGATTTCTTGAAATGGAAATCCCTGAACTTTTATCATAGAATAGAATAGTTGGATCATTTGCTTAAACTTAAGATTTTCCAGAACTCCTCTTAGCCACAAAGTTTGACATCAAGCCAAAGATGCTGCGATATATTCCACTTCAGTAGTAGAGAGTGCCACGATATGTTACTTCTTTGATGACCATGAGATTGCTCCGCTTCCTAAATTAAACACGTAACCATAAGTACTTCTAGAATTACCAATACTTCCTCCAAAGTCACTATTAGTGTAATTAATGAGCTTCACAGGTACACGAGCATCATAAAAAATATCATAATTAATAGTATCTTTAACATAACGAAGAGCTTTTTTTGCTGCCTCTCAGTGATTTGAATACGGTTTCTCTATAAACCTAATAATCATACTTACAACGAACAGACCTTGTTGCAGTAATATACATCAAGTTACCAACAAGAATTCGAAACATTGTTATATCAAAAGCCTTCCTTCACCTTGTTTGCTTAGTCTTAAACCAGTAATGCACGGGGTTGCAACAAGATTCAAATTCTTCATTTTCAATTTTTTTTTCAAAATCTCATGTGCATATTTTTTGTGAGATAAAGATACATTCACTTGTTTGTTGAACATTGATTCCCAAGAAATGATGTAATTTTTCCAAGTCAGTTATCTCGAATTCATCCATCATCGATTTCTTGAAATCAATACCATCTCCAAATCACCCTCACTAAAAATAAGACCATCAACATACAAACTCACCATCATGAAACCACCTTTCAAAGTGTGTGATCGTATGGACATCTTTCAGAGCTAAATTTCAAGAGGTAATCATTAATACATACATACAATGCACGAGGGGATTGCTTCAACCCATACAACGCCTTCTTGAGTTTGTAGGCTTTATCTTCTTCTCCTTGTTTTACGAATCCTAGCGGTTGATCAATGTATATTTCTTCTCGAAGAAAAATATTCAAGAAAGTTGATTTGACGTCCATTTGAAATAACATCCATCCATTTTGAGCAGCAAGAAAGATAATCAATCGAACGGTATCAAGTCAAGAGACAGGAGCAAATACCTCATTGAAATCTTCACCTTCTTTTTGTTTGTAGACTTTTTTCTACCAATCTTGCATTTTATTTGTTGATTGAACCATCCAGGTTGGTCTTCATTTTGAACACCCATTTCATGCCAATTTTATTTGGAGGCAAAATCATGAACTCCCATGTATCATTTTTCTCAATGGACTTGATTTCTTCATCCATATCCTCTATCCGCTTTCCTTTTTTGAGGCTTCTTCATATGAATCTGGATCTTCTCCCGACAAAAAAAAAGCAAAATACACATAATCGCCAACATTCATCTCTTTAATTTTGTTGTAAATACCCACTAGACTTCTCATTTTCCTTGGTATTGACTCTGGTGAGTTTTGACAAGGATTGGCAACTTCGTCATTTCAGATTGAAAAGGTTGAACTTCATCGGCTTCAACCTCAAGAACTAACTGATTTGATATCCTAGAAGAATCTGAAAAATCATAACAAGCGCACATCTCTGCTGATCACGACTTTCTTTGACCTCGGAATGTAAAGCTTGAATGCTTTAGTCTTCTGGCTATAACCGATGAAAATGCATTTTTCCGATTTGTCATCAAGTTTTGATCTCAATGCATTTGGAATATGTGAGTATGCAAGACAACCAAATGTTCTTAGATTACTAACATTTGGTTTATTGCCATACCAAACTTCATTTGGAGTTGAGTTCTCCAAGTTCTTTGTTGGTGACTTGTTTATCAAATAAATAGCACAAGACACGGCTTTGGCCCAAAACTCCACTGGTACATTTTTCTTTCTCAACATGCATTGAACCATATTCATTATTATTCATTTTTGCGCTCAATGACATCATTTTTTTATGGTGTATAATGAGCAAACAACTCATGCCTAATCCCATGGTTTTTGCATAAATCTTCAAATAAAGAAGATACATATTCTCCTCCACGATCGCTTCTCAAATTCTTTATTTGAAAGCCATATGATTTCTAAACTTGGATCTTGAACTCTTGGAAACATGAAAGAGCTTGGAATTTTTCTTTGATAATAAAGACCCAATTTTTTCTTGTATAATCATCGACGAACAACAAGAAATATTTACCTCCTCCAAACGATGGAACTTGCACAGGACCACAAAGATCAGTGTGCACTAACTCCAAAGGTGATTGTGACTGCCACTTTGATTTAGATGGGAAAGACTCATAGTGTTGTTTTCCCAATGTACATTCTTCACACACTTCATCGATCACATCAATTTCTGGCAGACCTTGAACCATGCAACTTTTGGACAACTCTTTTAAACTTCGATAATTTTGGTGCCCGAATCTTTCATGCCACAACTTCAAAACTTGGTTTTCAGAAGTGAGATAACAATTGAAATTCACGACATCAAGTTTGATAAGGAACAAATTGTTCGATCCCAATCTGATATTTGCAACATGATGTTTTTTATTTTCCATGACACACATATCTTCAACAAAGCGAATATCAAAGCCTTTACTCAACAAATGGCCGATACTTAGTAAATTACTATGCAACTTGGGGACATAGTACACCTCTAATATTTTTTCAATTTTTTCGATCTTCGTCTTGAAAGATATATTTCCAACACTTTGGATTTTGTATGACTTGGCATCTCCAATCATCAATAGACCATGATTCGCTTCTTCAAGTGTTTGATTAGAATAGATTTGTCCTTATTTTTATTAGCTTTTTAGTTCGTTTTTATATTTGTTTTTGGTATAAGTTGGACGATTTAAGCTTAATCTCGTATTTTTATAATTCCAGCCTATTTTACCGCATTTTGATCGTAATTGATGCAAGTAGGTGATATTTCGTTGTTTTTCACCTTACAGCTAAGTAACCGGAAGAGTTTAACGCGTAATAGACGAGGTTCGACGTTCAAGAAGTGAAGAACAAGCTTTCCGGTGAAACGAGTAGCAAAAGATCGAGAATTGGAGACAGACGCGCAGTCGCGTCGACTGATGCGACCGTCGACGCGAGCCATGCCAGCGAGTCATGACCGCGTCAGTCGACGCTCCGTCGACGCAACGTCGACGCTACTTGCTGAAGCGTCGATGTCGACGCACCACTGTCGACGCACTGCCGACGCAACTTGCTGAAGCGTCGATGTCGATGCACACCGTCGACGCACCTGCCCAGCCGACGCGCACACCTGCCGAGCACCGGCACGCGTCAGTCGACGCACCGTCGACGCGACGGCCCAGAACGCGTACGGTGATCGATGTAAATGAGGGGAGGGTGACTATGTCCGTATTGGGCGAAACGGTGACGTTTTCACTTCAAGAATTTCACAAGAGTCCTGCATCGTTTGTTAAGAATGATTGTTCTACTATTGATTTAGTAGATTCTTGCGCGAATGAGCTCTTGAGCATTGACACGATTGAAGAGTTTGATAATGTAGAGGCATTTGATGATGGAGTGCGCATGAAGTTGAACGTGCCTAAAAACGATCCAAAAGTGGAGTTGAGACCAGAACGAGATCGTTCGAAGTTTGAGCCACGAGAAGAGACGAAGCCGCCACGTGTTCAATCAAGATGTGTTTCCCTCGACCCCTACAAGAATTTTAAACGTACGAAGAAAAAGGGCGAGGCTAATAGCAAGGATTGGACAAAGAAGAAGAAGAAGTCGAACGAAGTCTTTAACGAGAAGGTCAAGGTTGGTCAACTAGTGCTGTATAATTCCGATCGTAAGTTTGATCCAACCAATTTTGAAGTTGCATGGAGTGGACCATTTTTAATGAAGGAGATGGATGAATATGGTGTAGCAACACTGTACGATGAGAGTGAGAAATCAAGTTTTCAAGTCCACAAACATCGACTTAGGCCTTATTACAAGGAATATATGAAGAGTCGAGATAGGAGCAAGAAGGAGTTCGTGGACCCACCACAAGCTAGAAATTGATCGAGCAATTGCGTCGAGCATATGACGTTAAATGTTGCGCTTCTTGGGAGGCAACCCAAGCGTTGGTTAGTTTTTGTTTTATTTTCTTTATTTTATTTTATTTTATTTCTGTCTTTTTATATTGTGTCAATTGCCGTGGTACGTTTATGTGTGTGTTGATGTGCAGAAAATACGATAAATCGCCTATTCTGGACAACGGTTATATAGCGGAAGCTCGCTACCGCAAGGCCTTACCGCTAGTTCCAATCGAGGCGTTAACGATGACGATCAACCACTGAACCTACCACATACCACAGCAATGAGGGATAACGATTATTTCGTCGATCGAGGTCGTAATCCGACCCAAGTTAGCCGCATCCCGGCAACCTTTGGATGAGCTGCAACCCAGCCATTTACGACGTTGGCCGTAATCCGGCCATTTCTAAATCCAAAAAGACGTGCCACCGGGCACTTGCGCGTCGCAATTGATAACAATCATATTTTGTTTGTTTGTTTGTTTTTGTTTATAGGTTTGTTCGGGACAATCTAGTCACGCGATCTAAGACGAGGAATAATTGCACATGCGTTTTTAGAGAGACTCGGCCATCGAATTTTCAGGGATGTTTTCTTATCTCCCTTACTCTTATTTTCTTTAATATTTATGACAATCAGGAGATCGCCAAGTTTTTAGGGAGGGGGGTGATTGAGTATGGTTAGTGCAATTTGATGTCTTTTGTTTTGAAATGCATATTTTTGATGTGATTGATCGCTATTTCTACGCTTATTTGTGTTTGTATGGCATGCCTGTCGAAGTTGACTAAGTATGATTATTTGTTTTCGTCTTTGAGCGTGCATAAGTGCATAATTTTTCAAAATTTATTATTATATATTGTAAAATGGTACTTGAATGCAATCGATTTCGCAAAACCTTAAAAGCAGCGTCATTTCAAAATTATTTTCGTGCAAAAAAGCCAGCGAGTAGCCTGAGTGTTTATCATCTTTGCATGTGCTTGAATACGTTTCAGTCTTGATATCTCTTTGAAACCGCTGTGTGTAGTCGACTTTGAACATGAAGTTAAGGCA
>BMAC01000307.1:367027-401329 GCA_014905375.1 Phtheirospermum japonicum
TGAAGACGGAGATCAAGGATCGAAGAACAACGCGTCCCAAAACGTCGAATTCGAGTTCGGGATTCATTCTTCGCCCAAGATCAACGTTCAACCTCCGGAATAGCTGGAGCTTTTTACTGCTTTTCGTAGTTACAATAAGTTCTCTAAACTCTTAGTTAATTTAGTAGTTAATTTCTAGTTTAATTGTTAGTTTTAATTCTTAGTTAATGCTAGAACTAGTTTAATTAGTTTAAATCGTTTATGCTTGTTATTGGATATTGGTTAATTTAGTTGATTTATGCGATTGATTTATGCTTAGTTATTCGTTAATCTTAGATTCTTATGATTCGTTGCTTAGTGGTAATTTCTTATGCTCATGCTCTTAGATTCGTTAATTAGTTTTGATCTATGGTTGCGTATTATTGATAGATTAATTATTGCTCGTAGTTGATAATTTAGCTAGAATAATTAGTTTAAATAGATTTAGTTTAATTATTGCTTTAGTTATAATGATCGAATCAATCTATTCAAACCCCCAAATGTATATGTATGTTATTCGTAATTGAGAAAAACATCCGTAAGACCGAACAGTTGTTTCCTCGAGAGATACGACTCGAGTCAAACTCATCACCCTACAGTTACCTCGTACACTTACGAGCAAACTGACGTGCTTTTAAATTAATTATTAAAAACGGGGTGCACAAAAGTTTGAGTCAGTGTTCAAAACAAATCTTATTTCCAGTCATATTCCGACTTGCACCACTATCCAAGTACCAAATATTTTCGACATTGCCATCAGAAGCAATCAATAAAGTTTTAGAGGCTGTCTCGCATTTTTTTTTTGATACTTTTCCCAATAATTATATATTTTGTGACCAGGTTTATGCCAATGATCACACTCAATATAGGGTTTCCTACCTTTATAGGTAACTCGGCATCCGCCTCTTTGGTTATTGTGGAAAGATTGTATCTCCTCCTTTTGAGACTCATCATTTCTTTTTCCTTGCATTTGCTGATCGTAGGATTGTCTACCACTTCCTTGATTACGACCTCTTCCTCGACCACAATAAAATCCACGGCCTCCCGTAGAAGAAAATTGGGATTTTTAGGCTTGATCTTGTGTAAAGTTATTTTGAGGATTTTATTGAGTAATTCTAACCTCGTGAGCTTCTAACCTTCCTTGTAAGCCTTCTATGAGAATCGAGAAAATATCTTGTGACTCTCTATAGTCTCAACAACGTGATCGAAATTACTTGGCATGCTTCGTAAAATATTCTCAACCACTCTTTGAGCTTCTAGAACCTCACCATTTGAAGCCATTTGATTAGACACAGAAGTCACTCAGGTAAAATATTCCAATATCTTCTCATTGTCATGCATCTCCAACTTCTTGAATTCCGCTCGTACAAATTGTAGACGAACTTTCTTCACTTGATCTGGCCAGAATAGGTTGTCTCCAACACTTTCCACGCATCTTGAGCACTTGTAACTTTCTATATTCTTTCATATACAGGAATTCAAGTGCTTGATAAATTTGGAAAAATACTTTTTGATCTTTTTATTTTGTGCTCTTCAAGATATCTCTTTAAACAACAGTTAGTGCGGACTCATCATCAGGTGCTCTTACACCTCCTTCGACGACGCTCCATAAATCTTGAGATTCAAGGAATAATCTCATAAGATTAATCCAACAACCAGACTTCTCACTATTGAAGCGATGGATAAGAGAAACAAGTTGGTTGGACTATTTTCTCTCTCTCTCTCTCTTTTTTCTCACTTCTTTTTCTTCACTTTTTGTGAACTCGACTCTAATACCAATTTATAGTAAATATATTGGAAATCAAGAAGATTGATTATATTATATTTCATTACATCATGTATCCTATTTATACTAGTTGATAGGAATATGAAAAGACATGACTCTTTGAACTATATGATATGACTTTTGAACTATAAGACATAACTCTTGAACTATAAGACATGAGTCTTTAACTAAATGACTTTTGGACTACATTTATTTAATTAATTTGGTTTACACCAACATTAATGAACTTGTATGTTACTTGTAATTAATCACAGAAGGATATTAGACTAGCTTTCATATATTATTTGCTTGTGTAAGCATTGATTTGTTTATTAGAAACTATATGGCTGAATGGGATGTTTGAATGGAATATTCGTTCTGTTAATGGTGAAGAACAAGACTTAATAAAACCTACCTATCGTTAAAAACTTTAATCATCACCGACGCATTGCAATTTTGTAAGAGGTATGTGACATAAAGCTATATATCGATAGAAAGCTTCTACACCCTAAATCAAGCAAGCATTTCATATAGATAATTACTAGCTATGGTAATTTTATTATTAATCGCATTAAGCTCATTCCCGATTATATAATTATTGATAATATAATTACAACAAATGTATATTACGATTATTGTGTTACAAAAAAATCATAGTTGGGTTGACAATCATTAAGAAATAGTTGTATTTATGAGTCATGCCCACTTATTTTAATATATGTACTAGTGCTTAACCCGTACGATTGACGAAACAAATTGAAATGAATAGTGAATTCATTCGATGTAAGTGTAATATAATCAATTTTAAATTTAAAATAATAATCTAAAATAGCATGGTCATGGTGATTGTTGCTCAATAGAATCAAATTTAAAACAAAGCAAATAAACAACTACACATTTATATATTATGTAACAACTTTTTGTACACTACGAGCCTGTTCGGCTAAGCTTTATAAGTTTTTTTGAAATAGCTTATAAGATTCTTGAGAGCTTATAAGTTTTGTAGAAGTGTTTGATAAATATTTCATTAAGACAATAGCTTATAAGCTCTCAAATAAGATGTTAGGAGCTTATATGTTACTTTTAAAAAAGTATGGGAACCACAGATTTTTTTTTTAAAAAGTGCTTATTTTTTATTTCCTTCTTTAACTTTGACCATTTAATTACAAAAGTGTCGGCACTAACATATTAAAAGATATTTCATCTTATAATGTCCAAACACTTCAACATCTTATTTTCAAAATAAGATCCAACCTTTTATAAGTTTTAAAAACATCTTATAAGATGTATGAGCTTATAAGCCATTTTAAATAAGTTTAGTCAAACACCCTCTATATTATTTGTCTAATTATAGTTTAACTCATCACATACCAATTATTTCAAGCTCTTTTGGTTAGTTCTTCATAAAACAATAATATTAGTCACTTTTATATATTACATTTTCAAGATTTCAATATAAATATTCAGATTATTGTGCGCATTTTCTTGTTTAAAGTTTGTAATTAAAGACAAAGTGAAGATCTGATAACATATTTTCTCATATATTAACATGTAATATAACATGGGTAAAATGTTCAAATCATATATATTTGCGTTTCAAAGAAATTAAATGCACATAACCAAAACTGGTTGTATAATTTAGATTTTTTTTGATGATGTAATTTAGAAAAGTAAGAAAAAATCAACTTAGTTATATATTTTGATTCAAATGTATACATCTATTAACAACAGACGTTGAATTGTTTAAAACTTTTAAAATTATAGCGTTCATTTAATAATTATTGACAAAAAAATTGAGTTGATTCCATTGAAACATATAGTTTCGAATAATTACCATATATGTTAAATTACTTTTATTTTATTTAAAAAAGTAATGTATAGAAGTTGGACATTTTTTACTTTGGTCACCAAAGTCATGTTAATATTAAAAATAAAAACCGCATTCAGTTAAATCAACCTCTTTGCAAGGTAAAAATAATTGGTCACCAAAGTCATGATTCGATTATATTTGAATTCATCAAAAAAAACTCACATTTTCTATATACTTCGGTCTTGAAGCAAACCAACGGGTCGATTTGGAACCAAACTTACCCCAAGTCACTCAAATCAACCTCTTTGCAAGGTAAATGAACTCGTTTGTACTAAGTGGATTAGAAAATATCAACTAATTCAACCAAACTTATTTATGAGAACTTCATGAAAGTAAAACATATGAACCCAAATAAAATTATTACATTATCTCCTTAAATAATGATATGTGTAATTCCACCAATTGAATATACACAATCACTTGAACATGTTAATCACATAACTTATTTAATTTTACAAAATAAAAAATATTTTTTTATTAATTTTGATGGACGTGAACTAATAAAAAGGTTCAAGCCAACAAAGAAAATGTATATTAAATTCAAATGTAAAATTTATTTTCTAAAAAAAAAATAAAGTAAAATTTAAGTTTGATGTAAATAATTAATGTAAAAATGATTGTTCCATATTGGAAATTTAAACTTTTAATTGTACTACAAAAATCATGATAGTGATTGTAAATAGATTTATGATTTAAAATACAAGAATTGTGGCATCATGAATTTTCTCCTCAAAGAATTGCGCTTTTTCATTTATTTATTTTTTTTTACAATTCATCATACAAATTATTATTTGTGGCAAACCGTCATACGAATTAAGCGTGATTGCAGTTTGTCCCCCAATACAAGGATTTTAGTGATATTGTGACACCTCATCCGGTTTTGGTTCTTTCAGAGGCAGGAATATAATTAAATAATTATGAACAATTATTTAATAAATCTAAAAGTTCGAAAATCTAAAAATATAAATAATATGAAATAAATCTAAAAACAATTATAAAATTAGTGAAAATATAATGATAAAATTAAATAATTGTTTACAATATCTAAAGACCAGGGAGCATAAAAATAAATATAATTGTTATAAAATAATATAAAATAATAGTGATAATAATTTATAAAACTACAAAAACATATAAAATCTTATAATTAAACTATTTCTTAAATTTGAGAGTTAAAAAATAAAAAAATAGAAATATTATAAAAAAATATAAGAACACGAAACTATAAAAATAAATAAATCATAAAGATATAAAATAAACCCTATTATGGGGGTAAATATTTTTTCCTAAAACTTAAATATTAAGAATTATTTATAAATTCTTCATTTATTTAATATTTTATTAAGATTTATTTCATATTTTTGCAATGATTTTTTTTATATTTTTGTAATATTTATTTTAATATTTCTTATTATAATTATATTTTTTATTATTATTTTGAGACTTTCAGAATTATTAAAATTATTTATACACCTTAAAATTATTTTATAATGATTTTATTTTATTTTTTGATTTTTTAAAAAATCTTATTATGACTTCAGATTACTTTTTAAAATTTTAAATTAGGTAGATATTAGGCTCAGACGATACATAAGTAACCGAAACACCATAATCTTTTATTTGCCAAAAAAAACATGCAAAGCAAACACATTGGTTAGGAAGATTTTGCATTAATATATAGAGGTGATATATTTGAATTTAGCTAATATTTAAAACCCATTTTAATTCTATACATTAAAACCTTGGCAAATTATTAAATGACCTAGGTGCACCTAGTAAGGTGCACCCGGTCCCACTATATACAAAAAAAAATTGAAAAATTTGTTCAGCTTCTTACGTACTAAACAAATGCAGTCGAATTGAGCAAATACCGGCGATCCCAAAAATAATCCACCTTTAATTTTTTTAGATACCGGTGATCACCGTCGAATTGAGCTACAATTATTTAGCTTTTGTCCCCAAACTCTCCACCCTCAAATTATCTGTAAATTTTTCATCGATTGGAGTGACAAGTCCTGTTGAATTCGCTTCAAATTTTTGTCGATTTTTTATGACCCGAGGTCTCCTTCGGGTGCAATGGACGAGAATTGCTTCCAGGATAATCTATTTGTGAGTTCGATTTATTTTTGTATGGAATCAGGTTATGCAATATCTATTTTTGATTTTAACTTTTGTTGCTGCAATTCCTTTGATTGTTCCTACTTCTTCAAATATTTCAGTTTCAATTCCAGTTTCTAGTGCGATTTTGAACATTCATGAAAATAGTTCTATTAGAGGTTCATGGTTTCTTCTTTAAGTTATCAAGAACGTGTGATTAATATGCAGTGATATGTGATGATATGCGATAACTATATGTGATGATATATTTCACTAATATGTAATGATACGTGAAGTCTCTATGTGATGATAAAAGATAGTAATATGTGATGTTATATGGAAGTAATATGTGATGATATGTAGCAGTAATATGTGGTATTTAAATGTGATGATATGCAACATTTGCATGTGTTGATATGTGGGAGTAATATGTGATGATATGCGGTAGTAATATGTGATTAATATTTGTATAATTTTTCTCTTGGTTTGTTTATTTGTTTTATGTAGTGGTTTCTACTGTTGGTGCTATTTAGTCAGTCGAAAGAGTAGTGCATGATGATGATTTGGTTAGCATTATAGTAAATTCCCTTGATGAGGCTTATAATTTATACAATGATCATTCTTATAGGTCAGAGCTAGTGTTGGGAAGGGGAAGGATAGGAAGAGGGTTGATGACTCACTTTCGATGAAAATATTTATTTGTTCTAAGTTTGGTCAGAAACAAGTTTTTAAAATACAGTAGGTCTTATGCCAAATTAGATGTTAGAACAAACTATCCTTCTTTTATTCAGTTTGATATTGATCATAGTGGTTTGTGGGTTGTTACTGCACATAAAAACAAGCACAACCGTGCGTTATGTCATCATACCTCTAGTCATATTCTTCCATCCCATAGGAAAATTTGTCCGACTTAACTTGCTTACCTTAAGAGTTAAAAAAAAGTGGCATTGGTGTGGCCGATGGTGTACGGGTTTTGAGAAATTAATTCGGTGGTTCATCTTTTTTTAGTTTTTAGTACTAGAGATGCGTATAAAGCGTCAAGTAAATCGAACGTATTTGATGTTACTGATTCAAACACATTAATTCAAAACTTCAAAAATAGGGAAGCTAATGAGCAGGACTTTTTCTTCGATTTTGAGGTAGATAGTGGGTCTAGGCTGTGTAGTTTTTTTTGTGGGGTATATGGGCGTATGTAACATGATTACGAGTTATTTGGTGATTTTTTGGTGCATGATACTACATATCTCACTAAGAAATATGATATGATTTTTGGTTCATTTTTAGGTATGAACCATCATGGTAAGAATGTGATGGTTTGGGTGTGGATTTCTAATGAGTGAGAGAATCGAGTTGTTTGGTGGTTGGTTGGTGCTTTTTTGAGATCCATGGGTGGTAAACATCCTACCACAATTATGACCAACCAATCTACTACCATGGCTGCTACTATTTCCAAGTTTTTTTCAATATCACGACATTGACTTTGCGTATGGCATATTGGAAAAAACTCGAAGACAAACATTAGGTCGCTAAGAAATCAAAAAGGTTTTATATACTTTTTCAACTATATGCTCAAATATGTGGAAACAGAAGTTGAATTCCAGTTTTACTGGGAAAAGTAAGTAAATGTTTTATTTCTCATTCTTACGATGAATATGGTTGTTGTGTATATATATGTTTAAATAATGTGGTAATTTTTGTTGATGATATATGAAAGAAATATGTGATGATATTTGGATATATGTAGCTCTAATATGTGATGAAACCTGACAGAGATTCAGGGTTTAGGGCTGAGTTTTTCATTTTAGAGTTAGGATTTGATTTTTGCTGATGATATGTGGCAGTAATATGTGATGATATTTGGAAGGAGTATATGATGATATGCAGAAGTAATATGTGATGATATTTGAAAGATATTCAGGGTTTAGGGTTTTCTTTTTGCTGATGATATGTGGAAGTAATGTGATGATATTTGGCAGTAATTAATATGTGAGTGTCTATATTTTTTAGTACAAATTATGATGCCATGATAAATCTTGGTTACTAAGGCTTTATGATATAAGAGCAAAATGGTGTCCTGCGTTCAACAAGGATTTTTTTTAGGTGGTATCTTATCTTCTCAAAGAAGTGAGAGCACAAATCATGCGCTTACAAGGAAATTATATAAAATGGATGGGCTTTGTGATTTCTAAAACATGTTCATCGGAGTTGTATATGAGTGGAGTAGTAAAGAGAATAGCGAAGATGTACGTTGCATGTTAGGTACACCATCTATGGCCTTAAACGATGTGAAGTTGATTTTACATTCTAGAGATGTGCATACAATTGAAGCTTTCTCTTTATTTGAAGATCAATTTATGAAAGGGGCTTCATGTCATCAATCCTTTTTCTCTATATAAGGGTCTATTATGATATATCGTGTGTGGGTGAGGGTAGTGATGTGATAAAATATATATGGTAATTTTCAATGTTAAAGATTTGTCGGTATCTTGCACGTGCAAGTTAGTTTTTGAAGTGGGTATTTTGTGCTGTCATTGTTTGGATATAATGAATATACATTGTGCGTGTGTGTTATTCCCAAGAGATATCTTACGAATAGGTGGCGTAAGGATATTTTTAGTGAGATGGTTTCAGATGATGTTCCTGCCTTTGATTCTTCGAACAAATCAATGGCGGGCTCGTTATGGAGGATTCAAATGAATATAATGTTTCAGAAGCTGATTTTAGCAAGTGAAGACAATATTGAAACTTGGTTGAAATGTGAAGAAGCTTTTGAAAGTGCTAAATGTAGTGTTATACATGAAGTCGGCCCCATTTATTTTGATGAGTTATACATGAAGTCGGCCCCATTACCATATTCTTTAAGTTGTAGTTCTTTTAGTTCAAAGTCAGTTGAGAGTTAGGTTTTTCTAAAATATGACAAAATAGAGAGATGGCTAAATTTTATTACCGGGCTGTATTTTTTTTATTTTGTTCTTAAGTTATGGTTATTTTGGTTTCATTTTCATTTTATTATAAAAATAAATTATGGTTTTTTTCTTTTGACCTTTCAGAGGTTTTTGAATTCGTTGTCTCTGCCGGTGGATGTGGATGTGATGCTTTTGCATTTTTTTTGAGGATATTTGAAAGTTATATGTGATGATATGCGAATATTATATGGGATGATTTTTGTTATATGCGATGATATATGACAGAAATATGTGATGATATATCATAGTTATTATTATATAGAAACAATATAGAACATCCTTCACTTTCCCAATTAATAGAATATACAAATAATATAAAAACACGACAGGGTTCACTTTCTCATTTATTATGGTATAGAAACAATATTGAAATATGAGAGGGTTCACTTTCTCAATTATTAGGGTATAGAAACAATATTAAAATATGACATGATCCACTTTCACAATTATTAAGATTTAGAAACATTATAAAAATACGACAGGGTTCACTTTTCTAGTTATTAGGGTATAGAAACAATATTAAAACACAACAAGGTTCACTTTCTCAATTATTAGGGGCTTCATGTCATCAATCCTTTTTTTTCAAATGAATAGAATGTTTCAGAAACTGATTTTAGCAAGTGAAGACAATATTGAAACTTGGTTGAAGTGTGAAAAAGCTTTTGAAAGTGCTAAATGTAGAGTTATACGTGAAGTCGGCCCCATTTATTTTGTTGACTTCTTTGATCCGGTATTGAGTGGTGTTTTTCAAAATACTCAAAGTAGTCGTGTGAAAGGTAAGCGAAATAAGAGGGAGAAGAGTGTAATTGAGAAGAAGCGTAATCGAGCGGAATGGAAAAGAAATCGAGCGCAAATTGTCGAGTCACAAACTAAGAAAGTCGTAGAAGGTCTACAAGTATTTTATTTACTTTTCTTATTTCCATATTCAATATTCTATGTAATTTATATATTGTTTGGAAATTCTTGTGATCTGGACAAATTATATTTTTATGTTAATTAGTTCTGTTGTACTGCATAATATCTAAAGATGGGTCATTAATCTATTTTATGTGATTTTTTGTGTACGTTGGATGTTTTCTTACATGATAATAAACCATATAATTACTTGAGTTGTTTATGCCTCTGGGAAGTGTTCAACTGTTTGTTAGTATTATTCTGGTTCGTGAATCATTAATTATCTAAATTTTCTGCGATTTTGAGATGGGAAACCTTAATATGTTATTATCTTTTGTTATAATATTGATGGGTTTCAATATCATTGTTTTCTTGTCTTCTTGTGGTAATTAATTCTGAAAACTATGTTACATAAATATTTATTTTTCTAATTATGTACTATTCTTTTAGGATGGTATTGCTACATTTGTCGGAGATGGTTATGTTGTGCATCCGAGTGTTAGTCCAGCTTCAATTTCAAATTTTGTAGTTGTTAGTGTGAATACGAGTTTGAAACTTCCACCATTACCATATTCTTTAAGTTGTAGTTCTTTTAGTTCAAGGCCAGCTGATAGTAGGTTTTTTTAAAATATGACAAAATAGAGAGATGGCTAAATTTTATTACCGGGCTGTATTTTTTTATTATTTGGACTGAGGTTATATGTTTGTTCTTGAGTTATGGTTATTTTGGTTTCGTTTTCATTTTATTATAAAAAGAAATTATGTTTTTTTTCCTTTTGATCTTTAAGAGGTTTTTGAATTCGTTGTCTCTGCCGGTGGGTGTGGATGTGTTGGTTTTGCATTTTTTGTGAGGATATTTGAAAGTTATATGTAATGATATGTGAATATTATATGGGATGATTTTTGTTATATGCGATGGTATATGACATAAATATGTGATGATATATCATAGTTATTATTATATAGAAACAATATAGAACATCGTTCACTTTCCCAATTAATAGAATATACAAACAATATTGAAACACGACAAGGTTCACTTTCTCATTTATTATGGTATAGAAACAATATTGAAATATGAGAGGGTTCACTTTCTCAATTATTAGGGTATAGAAACAATATTGAAATATGACATGGTTCACTTTCACAATTATTAGGATTTAGAAACAATATAGAAACACGACAGGGTTCACCTTCTAGTTATTAGGGTATAGAAACAATATAAAATACAACAAGGTTTACTTTCTCAATTATTAGGTATAAAAATTATATAGAAACACAATAGGGTTCAATTTTCTTATTATTTGGGTATAGAAACAATATAAAAATACGAACTTTCCCAATTATAAGGTATAGAAACTATATATAAAAATGATATGTTTTTCACTTTTCCAATTATTAGGAAATAAAAATAATATAAAAATATGATAATATGATACTTATTCGTAATGATATATTTATGCATTAAATGTTGTGATATATGACTGTTATTTGTGATAATTACCAAGCTATATATGATGATATCAACATACATATCATTCACATAACACTTCATATTTCATTACACATACCATCACACAAATCATGCACATATCATTACACATAACATGCACTTATCATCACAAACTATATACAAATCCATTTGTAATCCCATTAAAAAAGGAATAAGAAACTCATAAATGAAATCTCATCACATATATAAAGCGGAACTAACAATATAACAACAATATCAAAAGATGCACACCAAATCCAAAATATCATATAATTCTAAAATTCCAAAGCATATCAAGCAGCAAATGCAACAACCATATACACTTTGCAGAACTAAATAATATGTCTTTTCTAACATCTCAATCTCCTACCATTAATCTAAAGGCAAGAACTAAACAACAAATAACAGAAATCAGAACTTCAAAAGATTATACAATATTCTCAACACCTCAATCTGCTACAATTAATTTAAAGGCATGAACTACGCAGGCAACAGAAACCAGAATTCAAAAAAATTTGTACAATATCATTTATACCCTTAAGTCGTCAAAATATCTATGATTATCACTACATTAGACAAACCACACGCCTCATATCTTTCAACACTTGTTTCTTCTCCGCATTCTACTCCATCATTATGATTGATGAATAATACTTTGCTCACAATGTTTCAACAAATCCATGTCCTATTGGAAAAACATACAAGGAAAATAAATAAATATCAATAAATATAAAAAAACAAGTATAAACTTATAACTAGATTTACTTACTTCATCTTTACTAAAACCTGCATCAACACATCCACATCCAGCTTCCCCCTTATATGTTTCTAAATGTCTCATGCAATAAATTCCACAATCATCAAAATTATTTGCTGATCTCCATGGCATTTTGATAATTGATTGATAAAACTTTTGCACGTTGATATTCTTCTTTAAATTATTGAGCTCCAAATATCTGCTGAATGTTGATGCTTAAGAAAATCGAATACAATGAGATGCAACCAGTACCATAAAAAAAATATATATTTATATATTTTTTTTTGTGAGATGAATGTGTAGTTATTGTCGCAAAGTACTTACAATCTTCTTTGGACCATTTTCATAATGAATTGCAATACTGGTGCATTATGCAAGTGGTCTTTTGTCAGTTATTTATATTGCACGGTCTTTGAAATTGAAGCACACTATCCAATAATGGAGATCATTCAACACTACAAAAAAGACATGTCATTTACATACGATTAACACATGATATATTCACCAATTTTTTACACACACACACACACACACACATATATATATATATATATATATATATATATATATATATATATATGTATTATACTTAATAGATATGCATTATCAATGTTGACATTGCCCATTATTCTCAGCTCATTATCAAGCATATTATTGAAAGATTTCTTGCTCTCATCCTCATTATATTTTAAATCCATTTTCATCTGATCCTGCATAATTAACAGTTGATAAGCATGAATTTTGTCTATAATATGTGACGATATACTAACATGAGGCATTGTTGAGAAAAATACTCTTTTAGGTTCTCCAGGTGCTCTCCTCTTATTATCAATATTTAGCTTGAGGCACTGGGCGTTGATGATGATTTGGACAACCCACTGACTTTCTGAGAGTGTGTAGAATTAGTGCCTTCTTAAAGTCATTACACACCCATTGAACTCACTGATATCTAAACAAAATATGGAGATAGCAATAGGAGAGCTCCTGAATATGCATATATCATCACAACAAATATAAATACCATCTGTAATCCCATAATTTAAAAAAGAAGAAATCCAATAAAAATTCATCTGTAAATGATACATTATTATATAGATCATTAATATATTATCACACAAAACATGGATAAAATATCATCACAAATTACATATATATTCATCATTAGTCTTAGTAAAAAAAGAATAACATATTCATATATCATCACATAGACTATGAACATATCATCACACAAACCATGCACATATCATCATCAAAAACTTCATAAAAATTCGTTTGTAATCCCAAAAAAAAGAATATTAAATTAATATTTGATATATCATTACATAAATCATTCATATATCATCACACAAACCATGCACATAACATCACAAATTATAAATATATATTTATCATCAGTTCTAGTAGAAAAAAAAAAGAATAACACATTCATATATCATCACACTGACCCTGCACATATCATCACACAGACCATGAACATATTATCACACAAACCATGAAAATATCATCATCAAAAACTTCATAAAAAGTTATTTGTAATCCCATATTAATAAAGAATAATAAATTCACAATTGATATATCATCACATATATCATGCATATATCATCACATAAATCAGGCACATATCATCAAAAATTACAAATATATATTCATCATCACTCCTAGTAATAAACAAAAAGAATAACATATTCATATGTCATCACACAGACCCTACAAATATCATCACACAGACCATGAACATATCATCAAACAAAGCATGAACATATCATCAAAAACTTCATAAAAATTCATCTTTAATCCCAAAATAAAGAATACTATATTCATAATTGATATATCATCACATAAATCATATATATATCATACACAAATCATGCAAATATCATTTACACACACACACACACACACACATCTATCTATCTATCTATCTATCTATCTATCTATCTATCTATCTATCTATCTATCTATCTATCTATCTATCTATCTATCTATCTATCTATCTATCTATCTATCTATCTACATATATATATATATATATATATATATATATATATATATATATATATATATATTCATCATTAGTCTTAAGAAACAAAATTTCAAAACTTAAGAATTACTTACTTTTTCATTTCTTGAGTAAGTTTGAAGAATGCAAATTTTGAAATGAATTTCTCCTTCATTGTAACAAATTTATTCAGTTTTAAACTATTTCCCATCCTGAAAGGAGATCTGAAATTCAAAGGCAGATTTTTGCACTTCCTATTTGGGTGATTTATACAATGGCAAATTTCTACAATGTCATCCTCAGACTCGTCAAGCAGGCTGATTTATAGAATCTGACAAGAAATAATTATTATTTTGTCCATCAATGCAAATAGTACAGCATTCAAATTTTAAAAACTAATATATTATTTTTAAAAACTATTACAGTGAATACCTTTTGAAATTTGCTTCATCAAACGGGGTTACCTTCCCAACTTCATCATCATCATCCATGTTCTCTTCATTATTCTCCTCAATAGTGGTCCCAAATTTCAAAGGTTCTACACCACAACCATCATCTTCATCAGCACATCACTATCACCATTATCACCATCACTATTACCATCAACATCAACATCAACATTACCACCAACATCACCATTACCACCACCATCACCATTACCATCAACATCACCACCAAAATTAACCATCGGTTCTATATCTTCTAGTCTTAAAGAAAATGTGGGTGGTGATATTTCATTTGGCACCTCTCTCTTTGTCACCTTTCTGGGTTTGCACAATGTATCCCATAACTCAGAAATCCTAGCTACAATCTCTGGATCATCGAACATATTATCATTTAAGATACTACTAATTTTTTGGCTTGGTGGCTTTTTAGTTGGTGATTTCTGGCTTGGTAGTTTTCCGGATGGTGATTCTGGCTTAGTGCTTTTTGGGTTGGAGATTTTGGGGTTGGTGATTTCTGGATTAGTTCTGGATGCTCTTCAGTTGGCTCTTTCTCTTTAGAGCTCAATATAAGTTCAAAGGGTGTGCTAAAGATATCATTTGTCGATTCTTTTTTTCTGATCTCATCCATGACACCTATGAATTGATTAATTCCTTCAGTCATCTTCCCCAAAACCATCACCAGTTTTTTTTTTTGTTGACTCTTCTTCAATGTGAATAGGGTCAGAGTCCTTCTGTAAAAGAAAAACATGTATATGCAAGTTAAATATTTTAGTTTTTTATTTCTTGGATTTATTGTTTAGTTTTTTCATCTTAGAATCAAACACATAACATTTTGTCATCGTCTTCTTGTTTCGCCAACTTCTCAACAACCTTTACCCCTTCCAAATTCCCTAGATTTCTTCTCCTTGTCTATGGTCTTCTCTAGATGTGTCCAGACGGTTCGAACCGCCGGTTCGGTTTCGGCGGAAACCTCGAACCGGAACCGAACTGTGAAACTGGCCGGTTTGCAGCGGTTTGCAAACCACCAGTTCACGGTTTGGTCCCGTTTCGGTTTGGACGGGTTTTTTTTAATATAAAAAATCATATGTTTTGGATTTTTGAAGTTAAAATATATTTTTTAAAATGTATCAAATGAGAAAAATTATATTAGAAGAATTTTAAAATTTTGAAGTTACTTTTAAAATTTGAATTTATTAAAAAAATATAAAATTGAACCATTTAAAATATTTGAAGTTAAAATAAAAAAAAATTATATGAGAAGAATTTTAAAATTTTGAAGTTAGTGGGAAAATATAACAAATACTTTGAAATTTTAAATTTATTAAAAAAAATAAAATTGAACCATTTATATTATTTGAAGTCAAAATAAAAAAAAATTATATTAGAAGAATTTTAATAAACTAAAAAAAAATTAAAAAGAAATTGGACTTGAACTATTTTCAAATATTTGAAGTTAAAATTTGAAATTTTAATTTCAAATAATTGAAGATAGTTGCCTACGTATCCCTTACCTTGGGAATCAAAGTCCACGTAGTTCTCACTTACCTTACTTACCTTGGAATCGGAAGTGGTGGTGCGGGGGGTACCATACTCATCCATTTACCGACTCGTTGCTAGATCCCGTAGTATCATAATACGTCTCGCTCTCTTCATCTTCACTAAGAACGTTTTTTTGTTTCCGTCTATTGGCGTTGACCCAATCATGCAATAACATTTGACACTCGAGATTGTGAGGTGTAAGTTTGGATCTCCGCTCGTCCAGCATGTACCCCCCTTCACTGAATGCTAGTTCGACTGAAACGGTTGATACGGGAACGGCCAATATCTCCCTCGCAATGATGTTAACAACGGGATAAAGTGATTTCCTCGATGCCCACCAATTCAAAATATCAAACTCATTGTCGGCTTCATTTCCCCCCAATGCTCCATACTCAAAAGCCGTTGTTAGATAAGCTTCAAGTTCTCGATAAGGGTTAGAACCGAATGAATAACCCGAACGCCCCATTCGTGACTTTTTTGTTTCAAGAAATCTTGAAATCCCTCAATTTCATCGTCGCCGTCACCACTTCTACTAGGATTACCACTTCTAGTAGAAGTTTGTCTCCCGGAACTCATAGGAAGAGGACCATCAAAACTTATACTATATTCTTTAAATATATCATATAAAGACTTTTTCACATTTTGAATAATATTTTCAACGGAAGGATATTCATACTCTTCAAATGGCAATAAAGCATCATAATAACTATTAAGATAAATTCTAAACCACTTTCTCTATTATTAGGATCTAATAATGTAGCAACTAAAAATATACTTGGAATGTAATGAAAATACTTCAACCATTTTCATTTCATAGAAATAACACATTCTTCCAATCGTTCATTTTTCATGCACTCCTTAAAGACGTATGCAATTTTAACACAATTTTCAACAACAAGGTGAGAAGTAGGATAATAAACACCGGAAAATAAATTAGTAGCATCATTAAACACCTTTAAAACTTTTTTCAAATAATTACACTTAGACCATTGGTTTGTATATAACATAATTCTGGTTTCTTGTTGGGCAAAAAACGAACACAAAACCTCTCTATACGAATATGTATCTTTCAGTAATTTATATGTAGAGTTCCAACGAGTAGGCACATCGGTTGAAAAAATTTTAGGTTCAAACCCGTTTTTCCTACAAAATCTTGCCCATTTTCGTTGCAAAGATTTATTTCTATGAATACACGCGACCGCTGCTTTAATTGGAGAAAGTTCATTTTTCAAAACATTCAAACCATCTTGAGCACACAAACTCAAAATGTGGCATATGCATCTAATATGAAAGAACAAGCCACCAATAGATAGTTTACAAATACTAATAAGCTCATTAACACTCGCCGTATTAGAGGTTGCATTGTCAAATGAAATAGAAAATATTTTTTCAACTAGACCATACTCTTGACAAATCAAATGAATTAATTGACAAATATTATGTGCATTGTGAGGAGCTTTAAAATCTCTATATGCAAGCAAACGTTTTTGTAAAGTCCATGAATTATCAACCCAATGACATGTAACACCCATGTAAGAGTTTCGTTCCCAATGATCATTCCAAACATCCGAGCAAATTGAAACTTTGTTTGTAAACTAGCAAACTCATTACATAAGTTTAACTTATATTCACCAATAACTTTTTTAATATCACGAGTAAGGGTAGAGCATGAGACTCTCGTACTCGAGGGATTAAAAGAAAGTTGAGTGAACTTTTCATATAAATCATCATTGGCAAAGTTAAAAGGAAGAGATCTAGAAGAAACAAATTTTGCTAATTCCTTTCTATGAGAAGCTTCAGAATATGTAAATAAAGAAGAGTTCGTACTTACTTGTCCTCCTTGTAGTTGCGTTTGAGTCCTATCGATGTCGACTTTGTCGGGGTGTTTGTTGTTGAGATGGTTGTGCATATTCCCATATCCTCCTCCTTCTAGAAATTGGTAAGATGATGTACAATAGTTGCAAGTGACACGGTACCTCCTTTTTCGTTTTTTGCCGTCTTCCGAAGGTGACTCGTTTGCGGGTGGCGGGATTTCGATTTTTTGAAAATGTTTCTTGAAAATGTCGGATTTTAACTCCGTTGTTGCCCGAGAACGAGTTTTTTGAATTTCTTGGAGGAGGCAATTCATCCTCCTCTTCAATGGGTATGGGCGGCACTTCTTCACCGGCAAAGGCAGCGGCGGCTCGATAAGTTCGATCAATGTCGGTATCACTTCAATTTTCGTCAATGTCAATGCGATTGGGATTGTAGTCACCGACCGAAGGGGTGTTGCCTTGTGATAAGCCAATGGGATGGATATTGGCGTCGTCATCGAGTGCTATACTCTTCCCCTTATCGGCTCGACGAGAACGAGAAGAACCTCCACAGCTCGACATTTTTTTTTAGAAGTTAAGATAAATTAATAAAAAAAATAAGAAAGAGTAGTAATGGGCTAAAGTAGTAGGATTATAAATTTAGGATTGTAACTAGAAAGTACAAAATATATTTGGTATTAAAACACTAAACTTAAATAAGTTTAGTTTAGAATTAGGAAGGCTTGATAATAATTAAAGAATCTTAGTAAATCACAAAATTTGCAAAGAGGGACAATGTAGAATTGAGAGATTATAGAAGATGAGAGATTGGTGTGAGAGAAATGAGTTGGGAATGAGGGGTATTTATAGGAGTGAAAAAAAAATAGGCGGGTAAACCGCCGATTTTGGACCAAACCGCCCGGTTTCGGTTCAAACCGGAGGTTTGAATCAACGGTCACTTGATCTCAACCGTTGATCATCAACAATCACAAGATCAAGACCGTTGGTTTCAAACGTCTCACTGACCGCGCCCCAACGGTTAGATTTGGGCGGTTCAACCGCCGATTTGAACCGGCAATTTTTTTTTAAAATTCCTAACCGGCGGTTTGAACCACCGGTTTACGGTTTGGAGTATGGGGAAACCGGAACCGGTCTGCCTTAACGGCATTTGCGGTTCTGGTTGCGGTTTAAATCGTGGTCAACGGTTTTCGCAACCGTTGACCGTCGGTTCACCGGCGGTTTGTCCGGTTCCCGCAAACCGGTGGGCACCTCTACTCTTCTCCAGTTCACTTGATTCCCAATTTGAGTAAATTGGGAATATTTGTGAATTTGCTCTCCGCACCTTGAACTCCATCCGGTCAAGGTAGCATCACTGCATAAAAGATATTAATATTAGAGAATTTTATTTCTAGTATTTTATATCTCATTATACAGTAGTAATTGACATATGCTTACCAGCAAGAAAATTACAGGTCCTGCGAAAAACTTATTCAAGGCCGTGCTTGTCTTCTACTCTTCAATTGACAAAATCAGGTAGTGAATCGTGAGATTACACCAGTTGAGATTCTTGATCTCGTTCACGTCTTAAAGACATTTTGGGATCTTATAGTTTGCTTTTCGATCTTTGTACGACATGAACATTATGGTGATGACAAACATGACAAAGTCCTGTTTGAAGTCATCACCACAGTCAACCCTTGCCTGCAGAGCCTCGATAATTTTAGATGTAAAAGGCGCAACATTTGTAACTCCCCAACGTCGTTTCCATTCTTTCACCAAATCTTTGTAGTTGTCGTTGTCTTTTAGAAATATGCATTAAAAATAAAATTATTTAGTATACACAAGTATAATAGCGTAATGAAGGGGAATTAATATAATTAATGTAAAGAATTTAAGAATACATTTTCCAAGTGACCAATTTCCCCCCATCGGCAATTCAAACACTAAATTTACATCCTCCTCCTCTATTTTCAACTCGTTATTCTCCAGTTTAATGGAGCATCTGCAGCAATCAGACTTCTGCACTAGAAATGTTATCAACTCAATATGATTTTCCCGAGTTGACAGCTGCAGCATGCCACTAAACCCATTCTCCCTCACTGTCACTTTTTGTTCGTCAGTCAGATTCTCAATAAGCTTGAACAGGGGGTTGGGAGATGTCCTGAACCGGATAGATTCCTTGTTCTGTTTGCGCATAAATTTATTCTTTTGAGGATGAGGATTTGCTAGATCACTCCAAGTTTATTTTTGTTTACGAATCTACTGCAACACAAGCTGAAAATGAAATAAAATAACCGAAAATGTTAATCCAAGTAAATGTGTTGATGAATATGACAGTAATATGTGATGATATGGCTGACATATGTGATGATATGTGGCTGGTGTATGTGATGATATGTGGCTGGTGTATGTGATGATATCTGATAGAGATTCATGATTTAGAGTTCAGTTTTTCATTTTAAGGTTAAGTTTTCTATTTTAGGATTTCTATTATAGGGTTTTAGGTTTAGGATTTGATTTTTTCTGATGATATGTGGCTCTAATTTGTGATGATATATGTCTGAAATATGTGATGATATATAGATCTAATATGTGATGATATGTAAAATAAATAAAAATATTAATATGAGTAGATGTGAATAATATGACATGACAATAGTGTTTTATAGTTATGGATAAAAAGGTCAAACCTGTGCAACCTGTAAATAGATGGCACATTTGTTTAAATTGTATTTGAATATGAATATTATTTCTGTCAAAATAGCAAAACAAAAAAAAGCAAACATTTTTCACTTTATTCTTTTCAGGCAACTGTGTTTTACGATGCTTCACAGTCAAAGTTCTCTTCTCATTATCTAACTGGTTCTCTAAGGCCGGTTCCTTCATAGCCTGTTTCTCCACTTCAATTTCACATCCGGGTTTGCCTATTTTTTGTTTCCTTTTCTTTTGGGAAGTTGTTGCATCTGATAGTTTCTCGACCACCGATGTTGCATCAGGTGTTGTTTGGTAATTTTCTTCTGCACTCCCTTCTTTTACCGAGCAGGAGGAATCTGTTTCTCGGCCACCAATGTTGCATTAAGCAGTAGAACTGTTTAGACTTCTCCTCGTTTTGTGACTTTTTTCCTTTCTCGTACATTTTTCATTGTAGGTCTTCCTCTTGATGAGTGAGCCATGTACCAAGTTTATTACCAAGTAATATTAGTACATCTAGTTACTCCTGATGTACAATGGGTACTTTTTTCTTCATTTCTATAATCACACACAAAAAGTTGAAAAAAATGAAAAATCAAAGATCATCACACATATAATACACATATTATCACACAGGTCATGCATATATTATCACATATAATAAGAACATATCATCACACAGAACATGCAAATATCATTACACAGAACATGTAAATATCATCACAAAAAACATGCACATATTATCACATATAACATGAAAATATCATCACACATAACATGTACATATCATCACACACATCGTATACATATCGTCACACTGAACATGCAAATGTCATCACATATATCATATACATATCATCACACAGAACATGCACACATCATCACACATATCATATACATTGATCACACAGAATATGCACATATCATCACGAATTTCATAAAAACTCATCTATATTCCCAGAAAAAAAGAATAATAAATTCACAAATGATATATCATCACACAAATCATGCATATACCATTACATAAATCACGCATATATCATCACACAAAAGATGCACATATCATCACAAACTACATATTACATTTGAAATTAAATTGGGGAGTATTAATAAAATCATAGAATCCTAGAATTTTCAACACATATCAATCGATTGTTAAAGCATAGAATCGAAATCATACAATTAAAATACAGATGAATCAACATTAATTAAATGACGAAACATCATCAATAGATGGTTAAACCCTAGAATTAGAAGCATATAAGAAAACATCATCTGTTTTTTCTGATGAATCAACATTAATTGATGACGAAATATTATCAAACGATAATTAAACCCTAGAATCAGAAAAATCAGAAGCATATAATTAAAATTTATCGAGTTTTTTGTGATGAATCAACATCAATCGATGATGAAACATCTTCCAGTTTGTGAACTAATGAAAGTTTAAAGGGGAACTTATTGTAGAAATCTGTTGCCGAAAAATTGACAAATCGTTGGAGAAGATGAAAATCGCCGGACAAATCTGCTTTGCGTGAGAGATTTCTGGAGAAGCTTGCGCGGGTTGAGTGAGAAATCGAAAAGTCTGATTGTGGGTTGAGTGAGAAATCCATAGGTTTGAATGCGGGTTGAGTGTTTCTAAAGGGAAGCGGACCGAGTGTAAGTTGATGTAAGATCAAATACACTCTACAAGGTACACCTGAGTTCATGATATACTTACTCTTAAGTATATAAAAGCTGATATTTGATGTTTTAATTATTGCGTTCGGTTATAATTCAAGAGTCTCGTTTAAAGTCTTAAATTAAACATTAACAAACATTTTATTATGTTTAAAAGATCAAACCGCTGAAACTGAACCGAAAACGCCAGTCCCACTAAACCGTCTGGCCACCTCTACTAGTCAATAATTTCAAAAGTTCAGGGGTCATTTTCTAAAGTTTCAAAGCTCAAGGGAGGTAGCCGTAATTACCCAACAGATTCATACACTCAGCACGAAGTAATAATACAGACCTCTATGAAATTTGTACTACCTGCAGTTAAGCTTGTACATTTACGCATCTCTCCTCTTCCCCACCCTCTCCGAATCCGATCTCTGCATTCTGCAGAGACGCCCAAAAACCAGTCTTTTTAGTCTTCTTATGCAAGATCTCAAGTAAGATCCTCAATTCCTCATACCCCCAATCCAGTTTCTCTCTCCATCTAAAAAACCCCAAACCAAATAGTTTAATATCAAAATTCCTAGATCAATATCCTCAATCGATCGGTTCAACAACCCAGAATCCTAATGTCGTGTTTGGCGCTAGCTCTACAGCCCGCAAACGGGCCCGACATACTGCTCCAGACCCGCGAGTGGCTACCCCCTTCCCGCGCGCTTATGGCCCTCTCCGCCTTTCGCGGGACTCGCCTCTCCTTCGCCAAGAGCCACCACCACTCCGCCTCCGCCGGAAACATCGCCTCCGATCCGTCCGCCGATTCGCTCGGGGACGACCCTCTGGCCGCCTCCTCCGGCCAGGTCATCGTCGGCGTCGAGTCCCGCTACCGCGTCGTCTACCGCCTGGTAAAACTCGATTTACGTCCTCGCCGTCACCACAATTGACGATTCAAACAACAACGTGTTTCGAGTGCATCAATATCGTTAACCAAGCCAGTATCGGTCATCGTCACTGCCTGCCGCGGTGTCGACGTCACGCCGGAGAAATTGGGGAAGAAAATACGCGGAAGTCTACATGGCTCTGGACATAGTCCTGAGAGGGGTCAGCAGCATCAGGGCTTTGCCCGCGATGCTCTCCTCGATGCACGGCGATGGCATCGCCAAGATGGTGCACTCGGCGGTTCACACTGAGAGCAAGATCCGTGGAGCCGATAGCTGGGCTAACCGTGGAGCCTCAAGCGGCGGATCACGAGGCCGGCGTGGATTCGTTTTCAAACGCTTCGTTCGAGCTGCCTGCGGAGACGCTGGTGGGCGGCGATGAGGTGGCCGCGCATCCACATTAGGGTATATCCAGCAGAGGGAGGAGAAAGGAGTTGGCTAAGGTCGAACAAATCGAGGGAGAGAAAGATCCGTTTGCGGCTAGTGATAAGATTAACAAACCCGAAGAAATGCTAATGGGAAGGGTTCAAGAAGGATAAAGATTCGGGTGTTTCGGATGTGAGGCAAGGCACTGGCCGGGCTCGAGGTGACTACTTTACCCCGCCCGCGGCTACTGAGTCGACCCACATTGGTGTCGAAGGATTCGAAGGGAATTACGGCGGGATCGAGTTTAGTAACGACGGGTCGACCCTGCCCGAAGATTTTGAGGGCATTGACAGTGCTTGGGGTGGGGGGTTGGACGCTTCGGAGTTTGTGGGCCCCAAGAAGGTCCCGAAAGACCGCGGTCTTGGTGGGTTAGAATTCTTGGAGACGAGCGAGCCGCCACCGGCTGCTGCGGCTAAAGGTGGCAATGGGGATAAAATAGAGGATATATTGGTTAAGAAGACTGAAATGAAGGGCCCGGAAATGTATGTTGTGGAGGAGATAAGTGCTGAGTTTAGGGAATCATTGCTGGCTAGAGTCGGGTTGATGGGTGTTTTGTATCTAAAGACGTTGCCTTCGAAATCCTCTCCAGAAGATAAAGAAACGGAGTTCTCGTTTAAGGTCGAAGGTAAGGAAGGTGTTAAGAGGTTTGCGGTGCTGAGCGCTAAAGTGAGCAGCGTGGGGAATGGTTTGTTTCATGTGCGTACGAGCCCCACGGAGGAGCCTATACCGATCGTGAAGTACAGCATACTGCCACGTGTGACTCCGTTGCCTATAAGGGTTCGGCTCGTGAAGCGTCTCAGTGGGACTTTGCTTTCGATTATGATACAGTATGTTTCGAATCCGAATCTGCCGGTCCCGTTGAATGATGTGACGATTGTTCTTAAGTTGCCCGTGGACCCTACGTTGCTGCAAGTGTCGCCCAAAGCAGTGTTGAATAGGTCGGAGAGGGAATTGAAATGGCATATTGATGAGGTTCCGGTGAAGGGTAATCCAGGTAGGTTGAGGGTGAGAATGCCGGTGGAAATTGCAGATGATGACGATGGATCGGATCTTGAGATAGTTGGTTATGTTAAGTTTTCTGCGCAAGGGATGAGATCTTTGTCTGGGGTTTCGCTGAAACCTGCTTCGGAGGGCAAAACGGACTTTTATGAGACTGATCACAGGTATGCCAGTGGGGTTTATATTTGCAACTAAGAAAAAAAAAATGAAATAAAAATAGCTTTTTTCTTGTAATGGGAGTGTGCCTTTTCTCTTCTTTTTCTTTTTCTTTTTTTTGATGAGTTTTGTGGTTTAGAAATTTTTAGAATTCATTGAGGTGTAGCTTGTGTTCTAATTCATTATTATTACTAAAAGAAAAAAAATGTACTTTTACATTTTATGTAACTGTTTGCCTTGTGTCATATGCAGTGAATTATATGGGGTGTATGTTTTTCAATTCAAACTCAAGTATTTCGCATATGACAAATGTTCTTAAAATTAAGATGGCACATAGAGTGACTTTTCTGGTTGAATATTTACGGAACATTTCTTCAACAGGGACATTCAAAACTATGTTAGGAACATTAATTACTTTAGCTATTGAAGCGGGAAGAGCTTGTTAGTATAATCGAAATAGTTTCAGTGTGTGAATAATTTGTTCAGTACTTGGTCTTACTGAGGTGTAGTGTTAAGCAGCACTGTTTGATTTAATCTCAGCCATTGCATGTTGGACATATTGATGTCGAAAACGAGATATTATAACATTCAGTCTTCTAAGCTGATCTTGTTATGACTAATAGGAAAAAAAAAAAGAAAAAAGAAAAAAAAAAAGAAAAAGAAATCAAAATGACTTGCCTGGACATAGAAAGAGGCAGACCGACTTAACAATAATGATGTGGGATGAGACATTTGATGTTCCATTGTCGAGCTGCTTGTTTATGTTAACGTTGTGAAAATGTATGTTGTAATGCGTGGTTATAATCAAATGTTATAAAAAAAGGGGTAAACTATATTAGTTATGGATGAGCTACATTTCTAGTTACCATTCGCCAAACGAGTTGTTGGTTCTATGATTTTATCATACTCAGGCTGGCATGTAAATTGGATGGCGAAATTTTGTGTGTTAGCTAGGCTCCGGTTTTCTGTCTAGACCATTTTGTGATCAGGCTCCGTCGGTACAGCTTTCAGTGCTCATCTTGCACGAGAAAAGTGACTCTATTGAGTTTCAGTTCACAGCGACGTATGATTCTAAGATAAATGCTTTTTCCCGCCATTTTATTATAATTACCAAGTATGCTGATTGAGGTTTTACATAGACAATGTTTTGGTTTATAGCAGGAGAACCTTGTATGTCATGAAGGGTAAATGTAAAATATATGCTTTTTCCCGCCATTGTATGCTTGGGGTGGGTGCCGCCTATTTCTGTGTTGAACGTAGGATTTTTGGCGGTGAAAATGGTAGATGACAAAATGGTTATATTTGTGACTGTTACTGTTGGTAATCAACCTTGAAAGTTGACCAATTGAAAACCAATAGGAGCTTGATTTGTTGTTTGTTTATTCCATTTTCCCATCTTGGATTAAAATCTGAACAACTTACTACCATTATTAACTGGCAAAATGGTTTCCTTTGCTAGAGGTGGCAAAATGAATCACGGCTTGCTCGAGAATAGGGCCAAACTAAGCTCATATTTTATAGATATGAAAAACACTTTAGCCTATATGGTCTAGGGGTGTAATCGAGACGAGTCGAGCTGAACATTGTCAGGCTCGAGCTCGACTACAAAACTCGAAGCTCGAGTTCGAACGAGTTCAATTTTCTCAAGCTCGAGTTCGTCTCGATTCGGCACGAGTTACATAATATTAATAAAAAGAAAAACCTAAAAAGCATAAAATAAAATACTTAATATTAATTTTTATTATATATTTAGGGTATATATGTAAATAAGTAAGTATAATAAGGATAAAATGATAAATCTAACAAAGCTCGATTAGGCTCGCGAGCTTATCGAGTCAAGTATCACTGAGCTCGAGCTCGATTAACCTCGAGTCGATTTCGAACTTTCTCTAGTCGATTCTGAGTAGTTCATGAGCCTGCTCGGCTCACTTACACCCTAATCTGGTCCGACTTGATTGGCATGATTCGAAGAAAAAATGTGTGTGGCATTGCACATTCGGAATTTTGCTAGTCGCATCTGTGTAAATTTTATTTGCAAAAATGTCACTCAATAAAATTTCACATACATAATACACCATTATATAATTTCATCACAATCTTATTCATCTCAATTGCTAAACACATTCATAAAATAATTAAAATTGCTATATGATCGATGGATTCTCGACGCTCCAATTTGAGAATCCGTCTCCGCAAGAGTACGGAGCCGGTTGTAGGCCGGCGAGTTCTTCTCGAGTCGTGTCTCTCGAGGATGGATGCTATCAGCTTATCGGTTTCTTATTTGCTCTTATTGTCGATTGAAATTAAGCTAATCTAAACTAGGAAAGCAGTAGTCATTGATTTGGTTTGAGTTTTTATAACTAAACTTTAAATTGAAATAGAAGGTTTAAAAGCATTAAAATGTGAAAAGGGAATTAAAGCTTATTTAAAAATGATTAATCTAAACTAGCTAACTAAGAAAGCTTATAAATTGAATTAAGGAAAAGGGAGGAAAAATCAAAGTCTTGCTTATTTGAAAAAGTCAACATTAATTTAACAATGATCAAAGTTTTAAAAAGGAAGATTATATAAAACRTCTAAAAACTTAGAAATTGATCTAAACAACTAAACAACTTAAAAGCATAAGCTCAAAAGCTAGAAAGCTATAAAATGAAAATGGAAGTTTTGATAATCAAATTAACAACTAAACTATGATCCAAGCATTAACACAAGATCAAAAGAAATAACATGAAAATAAACTAGATTAATAGAAAGATATTACCAAACATATATTTTCACAAAAAGCTTGAAGAGGAAAGCTTGAAATCTCAACAATGGAGATGGCAACTTGAAGGATATAGGCTTCAACAACTAGCTAATGAGGATCTACCACTTAACTAAACTATTACTAATTACTAGGAATTAATACATAATTAAAATGGAAAAGGAAAATATGAAGAAGTGTTTTTGGGAGCAAGATCCSTCAACCAAAGAGCTGCTGCAAGTTGCTGTGATTGGAAAGGACGTCTGGTGTTTTATCCTTCACAAAGGGGCAAAATCGTCCAAAAGTAGTAAAAATCTGCTTTTCAGTCGATCGACTGAAAAGGAGTCGATCGACTGGCAGTCGATCGGTCAAGTCGCCTGTCGATCGACTGCGCTTGTCAAAACGGCCAGAAGCCCTGGAATCCAGTCGATCTTGGGGGGTTCCAGTCGATCGGCCACGTCGGTAGTCGATCGACTGCGTCGTCCAAAACGGCCAAAAGTCCCTGGAATGTAGTCGATTTTGGGAGTTCAGTCGATCGACTAGAAGGGCAGTCGATCGACTGCACTTCAAGTCGGTCGACTGGATTGCTGCACCCGGCTCGATTTCTCGTTCTTTTTACGTCCGTCAGTTTATCGAGCCTCGTCCGTTGCGCTTCCTTGCTTGTCCGTCCATTCCCGAGTCGAGTGAAAACGATCCCAAATGAGCGCGGGCCCCGCTTGGACGTCCTACGACCAAGAGAAAAACGAAAGAGTGAAAAAAACTAAGAAAACTAAATAAAAACGTACAAAAACTAAGAAAACCTAGAAATAACGAAAAACGGCCAACTCGACTCCTAAAACACCTAAAAGCAAGCGAAACACACGCAACGTGATACAAAAACGGTAACAAAAATATGTACAAAACTATGCAAATCAACCACCCCACACTTAGAATGGTTGCTTGTCCTCAAGCAAAACTAACGTAAAATTACAAAACTACCCCCGACCAACCCTAAACTAATGCACAAAAAGTTAAATTGAGACGATGTACGCTACGTTGCTTGTTAGCTTCGGCTAAAAGGACGACAATGTGCTTTGTTAAGGAAATTTAGATCGACTTCCGAACCCTAAAAGAACTTAAGCAATTCACCAAGTCGGTCCCCCCGTCCTTGCCCGTCTAAGGTCTATCCACGCTCGAACCGTTAATCGGCTCTCTACTAGCCAAGATCATTTACACCTCTCTTTACAAATATACTAAAAATCGGAAAAAAAAAGGGAAAAAACGTGCTACTCAACAACTTCAAGGATTTATAACGTATCCTTGTTTATTCGTCTCTTTCTCTCTTTTTTTTTCTTTCTTTTTTTTTCTTTTTCTTTTTCTCTTTTTTTTCTTTTTTTTTGTTTTTTTTGGTACCATAGACGTAAGGTACTTAAATAGTAAATAAAGATGAAAATACGAAGCTTTCAACGACTCCGATCATTCGTTGCTACTAGCAACTTACAAACTTCTCGATCGAGCACGTGGAGTAATTGACGACTCCAAATTACAGAATAAAAACCTATAGAGAGTGTTTGATGACGAGGGCTAGTCGAGGAACTAGTTCTAAACGAGCACAAGGATAGCACGAAGCTAAAACCGAACGGAGATCCCAACAAGTTAAACCACCTAAGTCCACTATATTCGATCGAAAATCTAAACACCCTAACAAATTATCAAAACCGCGTCACTTCGCCAAGGGTCCAAGCAATAATAGCACACACGTTACTCAAATTAACACAATCAAGCATACGACAAAATTAAAAACCTAGGACGAACTCTAACCACCCCACACTTAAAACCTAGCAATGTCCTCATTGCGTATTTAAGCTAAAAAAAAGTAGTAAAAAGGTGTAGGGAAAAGAGAACGCCCCTATATCCGAGCTTGTGTCCACGCGGTTGTGCAAAAGTCGTCGCCGGGAGCCGAGGCAAGCAACAAGCTATCTACAAGGTAAGGCAAGGTGGAGAAAAAAACAACATATTTACAAAAACGAAAATCTTTTTGAGTTTTTGAATTTTCTAATTTGTTTGGATTTTATTTTTCAAATTTGTTTTAAATTTTTAGAATATATTCAAATGAAATGAAATTAAACTATATACAAAAACGAAAGCAATTAAAAGGTTTTTTTTTTATTTTTATATATATATATATTTTTTTATTTTTACAAGAGTCGAGACGAGAAATAAAAGAACATAATCGAAAGATAAATAAAATAACACACAAAAACAATAAACAAATAAAATGAACAAAGGATAGTGTAGGAGTTCATCGACGTCTCCTAAGTCGGGGACGGAGGGTCGCGTCCTCTTCTTCCTCCTCCTCCTCGTCCTCGTTTTCACCCTTGCCGCCATCATTGTCGTCGTCGTCGTCGTCCCGACGCATCCGACTCTCGACCAAAAGGATCCGGCTATGGAGGCCGCGAAAAGCTCGGTCGTTCCTTGCCTGTCCCTCGTCGAGCCGGTCGAAACGGGTGTTGAGCTGGTCGAAGCGGGAAAACACGGCCTGTTGGAAGTCTTTCCAACCTATCTCGTGACCCAAGCCGGTGCTCGGGCCTCCATACTACGGGATTGCCGCTTGGCTTGTGCTCGCTTCGAAATGCGAGCCCGAACCAGTGTTCGGGACGTCGCCGGCCTCGCCTTGTTCATTCTCCCGGTGGCGTTGGCGTCTAGGATTTGGGTTCGCCGGGTTCGTCGGGACTCTCGGCGTTTTGAACGCCAACTCCATAAGATCGACCCTTCCCATGTTGGCCGCCTCAGCCTCAAACCCGAAGTAGCGGGCAAGAACGGTGATCATCGGCCCCATGCCGACTCGGGCAACGCTTCCTCCCCTCATCTTCCGAATTCCCCGAATCTGTCCACGGATAAACGGGAAAAATGGGACCTGATGTCCATTGCATAGGCACCAAAGCACGTAAAGCTCGTGCTGAGTGAGGTTGGTGCTCTCATGTTTGCCCATCAGGACGTGGGCAAAGAACTTGTAGGCCCCGAGTAGTGCCAAGTCGGTGATTTTCGAGGCCGAGTAACGTTCCCGGGTACCACGTCCACCCGTGATATTTCCCCAAAATTCCTCCGGACTAAAACCGTGCAGCCGCGTGGAGGAAAACTGTTGGCAATTAAGCCCGAGCACCTCTTGGAGCACCCCTTGATCGATCCGGTGCTCAATTCCCACAAAACGGACATTAAAACCCCCGTCATCGGTCTCCTAGTATGAGGTGAAGAACTCGAGCACTAGCTCCCGATAAGCCGGTGCCCGGAAAGACGCGAACATTCGGCCGTTCATCGCGTCGATGTAATGGAGTAGTCGGGTGCCGAACCCGTCAAAGTCCCCGTTCGCCACCCATTCGTCCAAACGCTCGATATTGATAAAGCGTGGGGTAGCGAAATGTCGCTGGGACAGATTTTGAAAAAGCTCCCCCTTGTATGTGGAGTAGATGGGGAAGGGGGCACCGTAAGCTCCGGCGATATTGGGGTTTTGGGGCTCGTTGAAAATTTCGTCATCGGAGTGGCCGTCCATGGTAAAAGGTGGAAATAGGGACGAAAGTAGAAGGATTTTTGTAGTGGAGGGTTCCAAGAATCGAAAGGAACGAAGAACCACTAGTGCAGAAAATATATTCTAGAACAGTCAATCTAGAACGTCTCAGAAAAAGACGTTCTAGAATATAAGTCGGTGGCATTTTTGTAAATAAAGTATCATATACCAGAACGTTTTTTAAAAAAGGCGTTCTGGTATATCAATATACCAGAACGCCATTAAAACGACGTTCTGGTATATCAATATACCAGAACGCCATTAAAACGACGTTCTGGTATATCAAATATACCAGAACGCCCTTAAAAAGGCGTTCTGGTATTTTCGATATACCAGAACGTTGTTTTAAGGGCGTTCTGGCATATTAATATACCAGAACGCCGTTAAAAAAGGCGTTCTGGTATACATATTGATAAAAAAATTTAAAATTTTTTTTCTAAAATGTAACGAAAATTTAATTCTGTTCAGAATGCCTTTCAATTTTCGGCCAAAAAATGTTGATTTTGACCAATTTTGACAAATTCAATTCTGATGTGGTACAAATTTTTTATTTATTTAGAATTAGAATTTTATTTTAAGTATCTAACGTTACTTAAAATATAACATTTACAAAGATGAAAAGTATATTATAAAATCTAAGATTTTTTTAAATATGCCAAAAAAGTATTATTAAATTATAAATTAAAATAAAACTTGAAAATATATTTTTTTAAATATTTATAAAATCAACGCAAAATAAAAAAATACCTATAAAAATTTGATTTTTTATATTTAAAGTATTCTTTTAATATTTATAAGAAAACAAGATGTTTGGATTGCTTGCTCTTTGGCTGACACGTGGCAGGCTTTTTTATTTTTCCCCCTTTAATTCTCTCCTTTTCCCCTCCTCAAAATTTTATCATCTAGGGTTTCTTGTACCACAGCTCCCGCCGCTGCTCTCTTTTCCTCTCCTCCTCTCCTTTCTTTTCTTCTGGAAATGCATTGGGCAAAGAAGTACTGCTCCCCTCTCACTAAGAAAAACAAACGGCGTCCTCTCTCTCCCTCCCACACCAGATCCAACCCATTCTTTATTCTCAGATAAATTCTTGAGATTTTTCCCTTCATTGCCATGGCAACATCCAACTCCTCTTCGGATGAGGAATCTGGTAATCTAATTTTCTCTACAATTCCTTGGATTTTCCTGAAAATAATGAACTGAATTTCTAGGGTATTTCCTTGTTGTGTTGATATGGAGAGGTGAAAAATGGAGAAGAATTTAAAGTCGCAGTGTTTTCATCATCATCAGAGGTGAGTCTTCTTTCACCCCCTTTTGTTCAACTTAAGCTTGATTATGAATATTTGAATTGCCCTGCAATTCGTAATTATAGTTTAAAAATGACTAATGGTTTATGCCCTGTATTACACAAAACAGCAGAGTTCGACGGAACTTAAATAGGATTAATCTAATTTTTAGAATAGTGTTTATATTTCTAGGACATGGATATTTTATCTCTGAATATATTTTCTGCATTTTTTAACATTTAGTTGCTATCAAAACTGCAAGAGGAATGGTTGGGCAAGCCAAAGCCCTATCCAGCAATGTATTCCAGTGTATTTGGTAGAATTATTATGGATCCAGCAATGATGCTCATCCCGATAGACGATCACATGGTCCATCGAGGCCATGGTGTCTTTGACACCGCCATTATCCTCGATGGGTACGTAAATTGGTTACATGTTTTATAATKAATTAGTATARTAAAAAAATATATAAACATTGTAAAAATAATTTACCTTTCATATAGATATATCTACGAGCTCGGCGCCCATCTCGCCCGTTTCCTCAAATCCGCCTRCAAAGCGAAAATCGTCTCCCCATTTTCCSGACCGGACCTCCAAAGCATTCCCATTCAGCTCACAATAGCATCGGAATGCAAAACTGGAACACTGAGATACTGGCTAAGCGCGGGGCCCGGAGACTTCACACTGTCACCCATGGGTTGTCCCTCGTCTGCTTTTCTCTATTATGAATTTTTTGCATTATTAAATTAGAGAATAATATGAAGATCCCATAATAGTTGGAAGATAAGGTGCTTTTATAGTTGGAAGATGTGTTGATATGTTCATAGAATATATAGGCAGGGCATAGAAAATCAAGAAATGCACACTGYTGAATTTATGGTGCTTACATGTCTATAAAGTTTGGAATTGTATTATTTATTCTGTATAAATGAACTATTACAAGGTTATAGAAATATTATTATAAACATGATATTTCGTCTTTTCAGCCTATTAGTGTGACATTTGTGTCGGGTCTATTGCATGCCGGCTCGAGAAAAAGGAAAGTGGTGCTGTTCTTATGTACGTAATGACATTGGGTGGTTTGGCTCCATACCGTGGGTTATTGGTGAGTTATTAGTTTGTCTCTTATTATTAACATATCTACATGCTCATGGAAATGCTTCTAAAACTTGATTAACCATATTTCTTTCTAGACAAACATCAATTTTATGCCACAATGCATTTTTTTGAGACCATTGTTCATGATATATTTATTTTTCCAATGTGTCAGTGATTAAATCTCAACGTAGTTGGTATTGTGTGGTACCATTGTTCTGAGGATCACTAATACGAATTCTTTATGTACTTTTTCTGCAAGGAGTTAAATGAAGGCAAAATAAAATCTCATGAGTTGTTGAAATTTTGAAAATTAGCACTTTCTTTTTTTTAGATCAAACATCCATAGTTTTTTTTTCAATTATTCAATTTGAAAAATATTGCTTGGATCAATACATGTTTAGAATTGTAACATATTTTTGTGACTTTCTGGGAATTAAATTTCCCAATATAAGTTCATGGTTTCTATGCTGGTGTATTCATTGTTGTTTATTATGACATAAACGATATGTTGATCTAACCCTGCATCTATTCAATACCCTCAAGCCCTTCTTTATTTCTTTATCCATCACTAAATATATATTTTCTATACTGAGATGATTCTTGGTGAGATGATTAGAGGTTTTTAATTTAACCTACTCCTTTCTGATTTACAGCTCGGACAAGCTTTAAGCACAAGACCGGATATACTGCCTAAAGTGTATTGCAATGAACTTGTTAATTTACAAGTGTGCATAGTGTTTCCATTTTATTTTGAAATCTGATCAACTGCTTGATTAGGCCCCGCTATTTTTACCAAGTAACATGAAATTTGGTGCATTCTATGAATTATACCAATTCCAGGATCAAATACCTCCATTTCCAACACCCGTGGCAATCAAATCCATTGAATCCCAATTAGGAATGCCAGTACCAGATATATTTGCTGATATTAGCAAAGAGCCTATCACCGCAGCATCCTTGGGATAGGTTTATAAAGGTTAGGAAACTGAGATCTTTAAAGCAAATCTATACTGGTGTGAATTTTTTGTTTGGAATTGTAATTTAAAAAAATGTTTACCTCCTATTATATAAGAAAGCAGTAAGGTTTTGTGCTTGCTCCTCCAAGCGACATGTGGCGGCCTACTTGTTTTTCTTTTT
>BMAC01000307.1:405523-444966 GCA_014905375.1 Phtheirospermum japonicum
AATCCGGGGCTATCACCACGGGAGCAGAAGTCAAACTTTTCTTCAATGAATCGAACGCCGCTAGACAAGTATCATCGAACACAAACGGAACATCGGTGCTAAGCAAATGGCACAAGGGGCGTCTAAGCTTCGAGAAGTCCTTAATGAACCTCCTATAGAACCCCGCATGACCGAGGAACCTTCGCACTCCCTTCACGTTGATCGGTGGGGGAAGTTTCTCAATCACATCGATCTTTGCCTTGTCAACCTCGATTCCTTTAGACGATACCACATGCCCCAAAACTATCCCACTTCTCACCATGAAGTGGCTTTTCTCCCAACTCAAGGTAAGGTGGTTCTCCACACATCTCTCCAAAACACTTGACAAATGGCAAGACACTCGTCGAAAGTGGAGCCTTAAATAGAAAAATTGTCCATGAAAACCTCCATATACTTGTCGAGCATGTCGGAGAAAATTGAGATCATGCACCGTTGAAAGGTAGCGGGTGCATTGCACAAACCGAAGGGCATGCGTCGGAAAGCATAGGTGCCAAAAGGGCACGTGAACGTCGTCTTGGATTGGTCTTCCGGCGAGATAGCGATTTGGTAGTATCCCAACAATCCATCGAGGAAACAATACGAATGATGCCCCGCGAGCTTGTCCAACATTTGGTCAATGAACGGGAGTGGAAAGTTGTCCTTCTTGGTGGCGGAATTGAGCTTTCGAAAATCTATACACATTCGCCATCCGGTGGTTACACGAGTCATCACACGCTCGCCCCGTTCGTTCTCAATAATGGTTATTCCGCTCTTCTTTGGCACCATGTGGAATGGGCTCACCCATTCACTATCCCCGACCGAGAATATTAAACCTTCGGCTACAAGTTTCAATATCTCACCCTTCACAACCTCCATCAAGTTCGGGTTCAGTCGTCGTTGGCACTCCCTTGATGGTTTCACTCCGTCTTGAAGAATGATTCGATGCATACAAGTGGAGGGGCTTATCCCCTTGATATCACCAAGGCTCCACCCTATCGCCTTCTTGTTCTTTTTCAATACTTCCACCAATCGTGCCTCGTCTCTCGGGGAAAGCTCGGCGTAGATGATCATGGGTTTTGTCTCTCCACTTTCCAAGTAAACGTATTTGAGATGGCTCGGAAGGGTCTTGAGCTCCGGTTTTGGCATAAGGGCCGATTCTACGCTTGATATCTCAAATATTTCTAACTCCCCCTCCGATCGAAGCGCTAGCCACTCGTCATCTTCGACATTCTCGTTCACAACCTCTCGATCGGCTTCCTCAACTAGTTCTTGTATCGGGTCGATCATAGCACAATCGACATGAAAGGGGGGAGGCGGAATGACTCCCAAGTCGTGGATCGAGAAATTCACTGTATCTCCCAGAACCGAGAAAGATAACTTCCCATTTTTCACATCAATCAAAGTGTTTGTCGTGGCCATGAAGGGCCGCCCAAGTAAGATAGTGTGTTCTCGGCCTTCGTTGCTCACCTCCCCGACGTCCAGTATAACAAAATCCACAGGCACGATGAGGCTCCCCACTTGTACCAAAACATCTTCGAACACGCTCTTTGGGTATCGGATTGATCGGTCATCCAGTTGCAAACACATTCTCATCTCCTTGAGATCGCCCAACTCCAACTGCTTAAAGATAGAGTAGGGCATCAAGTTGATTCCCGCGCCGAGGTCTAGCATTCCTCGTGTCTCTTTTCCGTTTCCGAGGGTAATCTTGATACAAAAACTCCCCAGATCACCTTCTTTATGTGGGAGAGAATTGCTATAAGCAATGCTTGCCGCGTTCGATATGCATATCTTTTCATTCTCCTCGAATCGGCGTTTCTTAGATGTTAGTTCCTTGAAGAACTTCGTGTAAGCGGGAATATTTCAGATTATGTCAAGCAAGGGAAGGTTTATGTTGACCTTCGATAACATCTTATACAATTCAAGAAACTGAGCTTCTTGCTTCGTAGGGCGGACGCGGCTTGGGTAGGGAATAGGAGGTCGGTATGGTGCCGCAGACTTATGTAACCCCCCGTCAGCCTGGGACCCCTTCGCCTCACCACTAGAGAGTGATGTGGGAGAGCTAGGAGCGGCTACGGGCTCATTCGAATCTGGAATAACACGATCTTCTTGAACACTTGTTGAAGGTCCGTCGTCGGGTAGGGCGACTTTGTTATCTACCACCTTGCCACTTCGGAGAATGGTCACGGCTTGAGCTTGGGCCGGTTGACTTGGTAGCTTGTCCTTGTCCCGTGCTCGTTTTAGTTCGTTGACATCCGTAGCCACTTGCCCCATTTGCGTCTCCAAACTCAAGAGCCGTTTGCTTAGCTCGGTTAAGATGGATTCGATGTTCGATTGTCGTGGTATCAGATTATCTTGGGGAGCCGGGAACGGGGCTTGAGGACGTGGTTGTTGCATCGGAAGCCCGGGTGGCATATGAGCTTGGGACATGTCACCATATCTAAAGTTAAGATGGTCCCTTCGCATATATTGATTTCCGTGTCGATAGGCTTGGTAGCCTTGAACCGCATATGCTTGCTCGTTGTATCCAACTCCCGGGCACGCACCCGCTCCATGACCCGAGATGCCACATGCGAGGCACATCTCCGTCGATCCCGAGAATGGTTGGATGAGGGAGGCTACTTGGCTTTCTAGTTCGATAATCTTACGGGCCCACTCGGGCTCCTCTTTTGTCGAGACCTCTTTCACGTGCTCCTTTCATTCCAAAATACTCATGCAATGATCGTCGGTGGCCATGTGAACAAAGATTTCGTATAGTTCTCTCGTCGAGCGGCCAGCTAAGTTCCCGCCGGTGGCATTGTTCACCATGCGCTTTGATGCGAACGCCAATCCGTTATAGAAGAACTGATTCAAGAAGTCGCCAGTAAACCTATGGTGTGGGCATTTAGTAAGGTATCATTTGAATCGCTCTCATGCCTCGTAGAAAGTTTCGTCGCTCGCTTGTCGGAACGAGGCAATTTTAGCTTGAAAGTTGGCCGTCTTCTCTTGAGAATAGTATTCCTCCATGAATCGTTCGGTGACCATATCCCAATTGGTAAGGGAGTCGGACGGCAATGTCATGAGCCAATCAACGGCCTTGTCCTTCATCGTGTACGGGAAAAATCTCATCTTGATTTGGTCGATATGAATTCCTTGGCGCGGAAAGCTCGACACCGTATAGGAAAAGATACGTAGGAATTGCAGAGCGTCCTCTTGCGGTAAGCCGTGGAATGTGGGTAGTCGGTTTAGGTCTATCGGCCGCAAATCGTACTCGAGAGCCTCGGGGCTCAATCGAATACAAGAGGAGAAGTCGCCCATGTACGGCCTCGACACCTCCTTGATACTATTGGTAGGACCCCCGTCGGGGGTGGCGAAAGGGTGACCTCCGATATCACGAACGGCATACGGGTTTTCATTGACGGTGGGCGCTCGTGGAAAATCTTGAGGTATTGGGTTTCGGAATTGAGGCATGGGCCCGGCCGGATGCGGGAATCGTGGCTCGTGCCCATGGGGGGCGTAGTGTGGACCTTGATGAAACTGCCTCAGGGACTTGGAACGGCGGTTGATACGGGTACGGCGGCCTTTCGACGATCGGATCTTGGTAGGGCGTCCCGTGAAATTGAGAATTCGAACTTTGGGGGTCTTGGTTCGTAAAACCATTTCCCCCTTGGTCGAACGTCGTCGCATAGACGGGTTGTGGGTCTTGAAGAGCCGCGGCTTGAGGTGCCGGCGTGGGACCGGTCGATACTGGCGGGTGCGGAACCCCTTGGTTGTCGTGGGCAGGGGCAGAAGGCATCGGGTTTTCGAACGGAGTGTCCATAGTTCGCGTCCTCAATCACCGATGATAATAAGGGAGGTAATGGGACGTCGGACGTGTCTCTCCTTGAAGCGGCTCGTGCGTCTCGTCGCAACCTCTCGGGGTTAGGCAAGAATGGAGTCAACTCCTGTATGAGCGATCGCCTACCTTGCATACACAACAACAACAAAAGATTACGCGTATCGAATGTAAAACAATTAACTAACTACTATTTACAATAACAATAAGAGTAATTAAGAACGCCATTGGCCTTAATCCATCCCCGGCAACGGCGCCAAATTTTTGATCGACGAATTCTCGACGCGCCAATTTGAGAATCCATCTCCGCAAGAGTATGGAGCCGGTTGTAGGGGCGGCGAGTTCTTCCTGAGTCGTGTTCTCTCGAGGATGGATGCTATCGACTTATCGGTTTCTTATTTGCTCTTATTGTCGATTGAAATTAAGCTAATCTAAACTAGGAATGCAGTAGTCATTGATTTGGTTTGAGTTTTTATAACTAAACTTTAAATTGAAATAGAAGGTTTAAAAGCATTAAAATGTGAAAAGGGAATTAAAGCTTATTTAAAAATGATTAATCTAAACTAGCTAACTAAGAAAGCTTATAAATTGAATTAAGGAAAAGGGAGGAAAAATCAAAGTCTTGCTTATTTGAAAAAGTCAACATTAATTTAACAATGATCAAAGTTTTAAAAGGAAGATTATATAAAACCTCTAAAAACTTAGAAATTGATCTAAACAACTAAATAACTTAAAAGCATAAGCTCAAAAGCTAGAAAGCTATAAAATGAAAATGGAAGTTTTGATAATCAAATTAACAACTAAACTATGATCCCAAGCATTAACACAAGATCAAAAGAAATAACATGAAAATAAACTAGATTAATAGAAAGATATTACCAAACATATGTTTCCACAAAAAGCTTGAAGAGGAAAGTTTGAAATCTCAACAATGGAGATGGCTTCAACAACTAGCTAATGAGGATCTACCACTTAACTAAACTATTACTAATTACTAAGAATTAATACATAATTAAAATGGAAAAGGAAAATATGAAGAAGTGTTTTTTGGGAGCAAGATCCCTCAACCAAAGAGCTGCTGCAAGTTGCTGTGATTGGAAAGGACGTCTGGTGTTTTATCCTTCATAAAGGGGCAAAATCGTCCAAAAGTAGTAAAAATCTGCTTTTCAGTCGATCGACTGAAAAGGAGTCGATCGACTGGCAGTCGATCGGTCAAGTCGCCTGTCGATCGACTGCGCTTGTCAAAACGGCCAGAAGCCCTGGAATCCAGTCGATCTTGGGGGTTCCAGTCGATCGACTGCAGTCGATCGGCCACGTCGGCAGTCGATCGACTGCGTCGTCCGAAACGGCCAAAAGTCCCTGGAATGCAGTCAATTTTGGGAGTTCAGTCGATTGACTAGAAGGGCAGTCGATCGACTGCACTTCCAGTCGGTCGACTGGATTGCTGCACCCGGCTCGATTTCTCGTTCTTTTTACGTCCGCCAGTTTATCGAGCCTCGTCCGTTGCGCTTCCTTGCTTGTTCGTCCATTCCCGAGTCGAGTGAAAATAATCCCAAACGAGCGCGGGCCCCGCTTGGACGTCCTACGGCCAAGAGAAAAACGAAAGAGTGAAAAAAACTACGAAAACTAAATAAAAACGTACAAAAACTAAGAAAACCTAGAAATAACGAAAAACGGCCAACACGACTCCTAAAACACCTAAAAGCAAGCGAAACACACGCAACGTGATACAAAAACGGTAACAAAAATATGTACAAAAATATGCAAATCACTATACTCACATTAACATATAATTTAATAAATCCAATATTTCTCTTCAATTAATCACACTTAAAAAAAAAAATCTAATTTCATTTCCTCTTTATTTTCTAAACACTAGTTCTTTGATTACAACAAATAATCAATAATGGATAATGAAAAAAATATTAGAACAACCAAATCAAGCATTTCTTCTTTTTTGACCGATTGATTTTTTGTTTTGCATCCGTATTGTTAAATTTGGTTCGAAAATACCAACAAATCTTGGCCACTAGTGGCAAAAAAAAATCTAATCATTAGTTTTTACATCGATTTTTGAACCAATATAGAAATTGTTTTTCTTTAAACTCATTTTTTACATCGGTTACTATAAATTTGGAAGAAAAAAGAAAAAAATTCAGGCCAAATATAGTCGAAATAATGAGCAAAATTCAGTTAAATATAATCGAAATACTGACTTTTCTTCAATAGACCCGAACCGAAATCTTGAATAAATTTTGGTCAATATTGGTCGATTTATCACCGAACCTCAAATTAAAAAAAATTAAAAATAGACATCCTAACCTTTATTTTCCATGTTAATAACAATATAAACTCAACCTATAAATAATATAATCCAAGATTTGTCGTATAACACACCAAATTAAACACAAACATAAGATTTTAATAAAAAAAAACCACAAAAATGAAAAAATTGGTGGTCGAGGAAGCCATCAACTTTCTGTTCACGACATTCGGGATTACTTCTCAATTTTGTAGTTTTCCTGCCAAGAGGTGGCGTTGCTTCCTCACACCCGATGATGATGCTCGTTTTTTTTTGGTTGTTTTTTTATGAAAATGGGCGTGGTTAGAAATTGTGTAATATAGGAGTAGCGTATATTTGCAGAGAGAGGTAATTATCAGTAATTTGATAACACATGATTTTAGTACATATTGAGAATTATTGTACTAAAGATTAAGAAATGGACCAAAGAAAGTGAAGAGAAGAGTCGATTCACCAAGGTTGGAGCAAGTCCACGAAGTCAAAGATTCAACGGAACCCAGAAGACCATTAGCGACCCCATTAGCGGTCGATACTCGATATGCTGCTGTGAATCATTTTCAAGAAGACTATTGGCGACCCAATCAGCGGTCTATAATCAGATTACTACTGTGAGCCGTTTTCAAGAAGACCATTAGCGACCCAATTAACGGTCGATAAATGAGTCATTAATGGTCCAATAACTTTAAAAGATGTTACAAAATCAAGTTTAAATGCCGATATTTCATTTTGGAATATAAAAGGGAGCCAAGAAGTTGACTAGATACATATTCCATCATCTTAACAATTCTTCAACATCTTTCACCACAAAAAAACTCCAAAGTGTGAGATAAAGGGAATTAAGGAGAGTTCGGAGGAGAAACAAGAAGAATGAAAGATGAAAGGATCCACAATCATGCTATGGTTATTCTTTCTTTATTTTATTTATAAATATCACGTGTTCGATGAAATGTTTAGATGAATATTTAATCATATCTAGCTAATTCACTCGTATTATGGGGTTTGGTAAATAATGAATGATTAATGTTTTGAATCTTTCTTTCACTCAAGCATTTGATCCTTTTAATATTTTTTATTCTTGATTTACATATATGCATAGTTGCTCGACAAATATTTTATGTTTATTAGTTTTAACAAATCGTAAATCGAGAGACGAGGTTTGTTAATAGAAATATGAACTCAAAATGTTATAATCAATAAAATCGATAGAGTTGAGATTAGAGTTGATGCTTTTAAAATCTTTTAAACTTTTAGGAGTTGTAAGTGCAATTGCAACACGTCTCACATTTAGAATCCATGGTTTAATCAATTCGAGGGAAAGGTTAATGATATTTGTAACTAACATATATTGAATTGAATCACAACAATGCTAGGTTGATTGAAAAAGTTTTACATTCGAGTATGGCTTCTTCACTATTTTCGTGTTTGCAATTCATCGTGGCATATTCGATTGATAACTGTTTGTGCTTTTAAAGTTCTGATAGATTGTCAACCTTTTATAACTACTAGCTTTGATAAATTATAACCCAAGAGATGAGATTTATAAATTAGGTTTTCAAACACGAAATACTCTAATCAATAAGATTGGGAGGTTCGAGATTAGTAGTGAAGTCATATAAATCTTTAAAACTTTTTGGATATCTAAGCTTGAACTTGACAATGCGTCACTCATTTAGAATCCACGGTTTAAGCACTTCAATAGAAGGTTTAAACTATCTGTGTGATTGATTTATAGTGAATTAAATCACAACAATACTCAAGTACTTAAACTTGATAAACATTGAAAGTTCACTGTAATCCCAACCTCGAAACACCCCCGTCTCATTTAAAAACTTCTCTTCTTATTGTGCTTTTGTTCTTGGTAAATTGGATTAATTAGTTTATTTTTATGTTCATCATTTATTACGACAAAACCGAAATCATCTTTTACATCCATTTAAATAAAATTAATTTATCAATAATATTACTTGTCAATTTCAAAGATTTAGCCTTTGTGGAAATCGACCTTACTCGCCATATACTACATCAATGTATGTCTGCGGTTAGATTGAGTATATTAACGAATAAGTTTTTATTACTCGCTGACTTCTAAATTGGGAGTGATCATCTTCACATATGATGTCTATAGCAAAGATGTAAAAAATAAAAATATGTGTGCATTGAGAATCGTGTGCGTCTAGCAAAAGTACAGGTGTCAATAGAATTGGCTAATGTGTATACATATGGTTTAGACTGAGTTAGAATATTTTGCGGCCTTAAGAAAACTAAGTCCTGCCCAATTCTGACAGTGCCCAGATGAGCTCAGGCTGTGCTAATTTATTGCCGATAAATTATTAGGAACATCATGGTTAAAGCAAGATACTCTATTATCAAATTAATAATAAATATTGCGTTAAAGGTAATGAACTTTAGTAATGAACAAATGAATGTTCAATTTAAAGAGAAAGTCTCTCATGTAAAGGAATGAATCTCAAGAAAAAACTAACGAATGTCATTTTAAAAATGATAAACATCCAGTAATAAATAAATAAATATTCGGTTAACTAATGGACTTTCACTAGTGAAGTACCATACTATGTATATTACGGTGTACAGTATAATAGCTGTCTTTTGCAACTTCTACTCTTGTACTAAAAATATTAGACAAAGAAGAAAACTCAATAATAAAACTACGATTGTTTCATCATCAGTGTTTGTCTTTTTTTTTTTTTTTTTAAATTTACCACATTTGCTTAGATCAGATTGCAGGAAAAACGAGGATAATAAATTACTAAGGTGTGAAATATGACAAAAACTTGTATGTGACCGTCACGCAGAACTGAATCCATGCGGCAAATTCACTTTTTTTCCTTAAAACTATCACTTTATAACTATAAAAGTGTTACTTCTTAAAAAAAAAATCACTCGTATGTGTATATATATATAAAATTAATATACATTAATTTCAGATGAAAAATGCAAGGTGATGCATTTAAGTGTAAGAGTGATAATTTTCAAAAAGAAGTTGATGGTTTTTATTTAAGATACAATTAATATTTTTAAAGCACTAAGTGATACTTGTGAAAAAAAGGTGATAATCTTTTATCCAACATGTAAAGTAACACTTTTAGAGTAAAAAAATGATAATATTAATAGAAAACGGGACTCTATTATCTTAAACTTACTTAATGCATGATTAATATGTAAAGTGATATTTTTTTTTGCAAGAGCGGCACTTTTATAGTTAAAAGTGACAATATTAAGAAAAGTGAATGTGTCGCACCAATAAAGATACGTGTGACAGTCACACAGGAGAACTACTCAAATGTATGTCATAATAAATAAACAAGTCTATTGAATTTATATGTAAATAATATATTTAGTTAAATATTAGAGGAAGAATAATTACCTCCAAAATATATGTTTTTTTCTTTTAACTTTATAAACTATTTTTCTATCAAAATACATCATAAAGTACACACTTGATTTTGTGGTTGCCTACTCTTCCCCGATTATGTCTAAAACATAGTGGTCACTTGGCGTGAGATTTTATAAAATCTTGTGCTATTTGAAATTTCATTTCCCAGTTTGGCTTATAAATTGGCCTTATAATATAAATAAATAAAAAACCTTTCCCAACCCACCCTCGGGTGACTCAAAATCATAATCTAAGCTTAGCTAGTGGATGCTCTTTCCATTGAGCTAAATACTTTGACTATTGGAAAGCTCTCTTTATGGGCAACACATTTCTAATTTTGATTTTGAGTTTCGTACCTAGTTTTCTTGACTATGTATGTGTGTGTGTGTGGGTTTAGTGTGTTTTTGTTGGTGGCCGATGGAAGGTGGTCTCTAACAAGATCTGTGCTCGCGCGAAGTGAGGTAGACGGAGGTGCTAGGCCGCGGTAGGAAATTTAGGGGTGGAAATGAAAAGAGTGAAAAGTTCATGAGTGTGTTTTTTAGAACTTAAAATTAGTATAAAGATTCCTTATACTTATAAATTAGGCATAAATTTGTAAGACATTTTCCATTAAGCTCAAATGGATTGAGAAGTCGATGTTGCCTTTTTAATAAATCTCATCATAAACTTACTTCGGTGTTAATTTAATACGCAAACAGGCAATCAAAGAAAACTTTAGAAACAAATAAGTACTTCATGGTATATTTTAATAGAAAATATATTTTAGTATAATAATTTAAAACTCAAGTACTCTCTAATATTAGGTGTGCGGGTATGTTTCACTTTATAACTCACCCATAATCATGTTTGTGTTATAAAACTAGAGAGAAAACGGAGATAATATATAGAAAATGAATTCTCATGAATAATTTACATTATAAGTATTTCTATTTATAAGAAAACTTACATGATATAATCATAATTACATAATCTCATAAGGGGCAAAATAGTTATTCCCGCATAATAATAAATAAATATACTATGAGCAAATAGTAAAGTAGTTGGGAATAATTATAACACTCTTCCTTGAATGACTATTTACATAAATATTTCACGAATTCGTTAAAAGAATTTAATGGGCAAAAAACATCCAAACTGTTTGTAGTAGAGCTTGTGTCGATAATATACTGTTGTACAATGACATTGATAGGAAAATCTTGATAGACAAAACTTGAGCAATGTGGAAGCGTAAAGTCTTTCCTCTTAATATTGATCATTCTTATAGGAGTATCCATGTGTTGCCTCATTAAAACCTTGTCAAAAAACCCCTGTGGGAATAACTTGATTGAAGGAAAAGAGTAAACTACTCCTTATGATCCTATATCTTTGTGTAATTGTATTAATTTCTCTTGTAATCTTCATCATACCATGAATATGCCTCGTTAAATCCTTATTAGGAAAATCCAGTGGGAAAAAATTCTAATAAAGGAAAAAGAATACATTATTCATGTTATTATACGTCTTTAAATTACCTCGTTAAAAACCTTGTTAGGAAAACCCAGCGAGATAAAAACTTAGTTAAGGGAAAAAGAGTGTAACACATATATTAAAAGTATATTTCAAGCATCTCAAAATCCTTCTGGAATTTGTACGAGTATCCTATAGATTTAGCCGATACTCTTTATTTAGTTTCTCATGAATAAGGATTTTCAGATATCTCGCATTCATCATATAAGATAGTAGTGTATCATATCTAGTACTTACATGGAATTAGTACTTTCAGACTCATATTCTCAGTTCATTCAATTACATGTAAAAATATCTTTGCAAATTTTATTTTAGTTGTGATAAGGTTGTCTCGTTAAAAACATTGTTTGGAAAAATTATTATCAAGGAATAGAGTACAACGTATGAATTTATTTCACAATAATATCCTTTTCTTGAGTTGATGCATCATTATAATATATTTGGAATCTCTTCATTAGTTCTAATCCCATTCTTCATCGAGCCAACACATTACTATATCCATTATAAGGGCATATATATATATCAACATTGATATTTTTCAATTGATTTCAATATCTACATTATCCATAATCATTCTTAGTGCTATTTTCTCATAGTGTGTCGACACTTATCAATTTCATCTCATTCCCCATAACAACATAACTTATCGAGATATCTCATTACCAACCCTCTCCAAGGATTTATACATTATACTTATACGTATATACTATCTGAAAGTATATGCTTCCTGTATCATTTATTTTGATATCTGTATTTGGTGAAATATTCTTTAAATAATATCAACGCCTACGGTGTTGTTTGATTTATTGAAAACCATTATCAATCTTTCTTATAATTTTTAACTTTAAAGTTCTTCTTTGATTATGATGCTATAATATTTTGCATTTCATGATTATTTCTAACTATCAATGCTCCCACTCATGCTGAGAAAAATCAAAAACCAAACTCATACCACTAGCATGACATTAATTTATATATATTTTGAGCATTTAGTTTCAATAAAGGAGTTCATATTATTTGCATTTTGTTCTCGATATTTATAATGAACTTGAGAACTTTTAATAGTTTATTAATCGATAGATATACCACTTGTATGTGCATATCCTATCATTTCGGATCTGTTCAAGTTATTGGGATATCTTACTAAACGTGCTCATACTTTGAGCAAATCACCTCTTGAACATCCAGTTACGAGTCATATACTCATGTGACTATCTAGTGTATCCATAAAATCTAGTAACACACATGGAGGAGGAGTAAGCCAATATATATATATATAGGATTAGGTTCATGTGGGAACCAATCCCCTGTGTGGGAACTAGGAACCCACATGAACCATTAGATCAAATATAATGGATGGTCAAGATATTATATATTAATTATATAATAAACTAATTATTATAATAAAAAGGTTATAATCGTCATTACCTATATTATCCATATATAACACACAACTAATTATGTTAATTATACGTGATCTTATTCTTACCAACATTTACCCGAATCAGCTCATTCTCTACAAACCCTGATTCCCCAATCAAATCCTCCTCATTCAACACAAACTTCCCATCGGAATCGAGATAATTCATCGCCTTCCTGTTCCAGGCAACACTCATCCAGAGAAAGGGCTTTTCAATCATCGCCTCGTAGCCTTTATTTTTCGACTGCGAAACCCTAGAACCGGCGATGTAAGACGGGCCCCATTCGAAGAAAACTGGCGGCGGCGACGACGATGCGGGAGCGGTGGAGTCGCTGCATCGGCGCCAGAATCCGATGAGGTTCTTGTACTCATCGAGGATGCGGTAGAGACGCCTGTACGAGATCCTGCCGCTGCCCCATTTGTTGATTAGGGTTTGGGAACCCCAACGGCGGTGGCACATGGAGAACCAAAGGCGCTGGTCGCGGCGGCAGAGGGAGACGAATCGCTTGCAGGTAGAGGCGAACGCTGACAGGTCGGACGGGAGGAGGAAGGAAAGCACACAGAGCTGCACGTTTCAGGGAAATCACTGAACGGTAGTGGAATTACAGTTTCCATTTTTTTCTTTTTTATTTTGTTTTCAAATTTAACTTCCTTCCTGGGTTTGAACAAATTTTTTTTTGTTATTATGATTTTTCTTTTTTTAATATGAGTTTTTTTCTTTCTTTTTTTCCGCAGATCATGATTATTGATTATTGCTTGCTCGATTTTGTGCTAAAAATATGCTTATGATGGTTTGATTTTGTTTTACGAATTGGGGTTTAATAATTAGTTTTTTTGATTGTTATTGTTGTAAAAAGCCTATGATGGGTTGGTTTGTAAAAAAATATYTGGATGCAATAATCTAATTAAGAGAATGCTAATTATATATAGTGAAGTTARTYGGAAYATTGAGCTTGCTGATATTATGTGACTGAAATGCTAAAAAATTATAATTAGCATATGCTGGAGAACTTAAGTAGGCAATGTGCTAATTAGTGTTTTGAAGCATACTAATAGAAAGGYGTARGCTATTTATATGATGGTGGTTCTGGGTATAATTGTCGTAGTCTGGCATTGAAATTGTGTTTTTCAATTTTCTGTGTGGGGTAAATTAGGGAATTGTGGATTTATTTCTTGRTGTCAGCATGTGAGCATTATTCATTGTATAATTTGTTAACTTAGTGATTCAGTGATGCTAATATAAGATGTTAGTGGTGCTAAGATACTATGAAATCTRCAACCCAATTATAGTGGTACAGGAAAATTCTATGAAATCTTCAACCCAATTTACACGTAATTATCTATGATTTCGTACAATATTTGTATATAACAAATGTCAGGCCTAATTTTCAAGTATTCTATTATTAGCTGCTAATTTTAAACAAGTATGATGTTGTTACTTATTACTTGTGATAATGCATTACACAGAAGCTCCTTATGATTATTAACAATAACTGGTTGTAGGTTATAATGCTATTGTACATAATATTACAATGTTATTAGTATTTGTAATTGCATTCCAATAATTGTCTTGACTTTTTCCTTTGTGCTCATTTTATTCATTAGTGGTGATTTTTAATGTGTGATGTGCTAATTGTCAGTGAACAAGAGAGAGAAATACAAGGCAACAAGAAGATATGGATATGTCGAAGGGTACTAAAGGCAGCGGGATCGAAGTAGTTCAYATGATTGAGCATCTTTAATTAGGTAATAAAAATGATATGGACGTGTCGAGCAGGGTCGAGCAAGTGAGTTCATCCGTTTGAGCACCTACAGGCGCTAATTAGAACGTGCGAAGTGGTGATAGTGATGGTCCATTACCGAGTTACAACAACACTAAAGTCAGACAATAATCAGTCTATCCCAAACGCGATTGTATACATACCATATTTCAGATGTTATCATTTTTTTGTCTTGATATCCAACAATGTTGCTTGTTGGTTTGAAAAAAATATAATATGTACATATACAATGTGTTTGAATTGATGCTTTATTTCGGAATGCGCAATAATTTTCTTTGATGTTTTATCTGAGTTTTTTGTGGGACTTGTAATACATATTTGGGATCTTATTATTTTGCAATTGCTTAATTATTTGTTGTCCTGGGTAACTATTCATATATTAGCATTCGATTGCACTGGTGCTATGTTAATTGTCATATAAGTGGAATTTATTGTATGTACACTGTATGAGGTTTGCTAATAATAGTGTTGTTTGGTGCTACTTTTCATAAATATCATTGCTAATGTAAGGAATGGCCTCTGCCACGAACCACGATAATAGCAGCCGGAAATTTTGGTATTGTGTCAAGATGGGTTAGTCACCTACAGGGAGGCAATGCATTGATTGTGCCAGTATTATTTTATGGAGATTGTACAATCTGCAAAGTCGTTTGAATAAATTTTAAAGAATGCAAAGCACCCCACCGATGCAGATTTCTCTTAAAAGATTCTCATCCCAAGGGGGGTATTTTCTAAATAAATATAAACTTCAAAGGGGTGTTTGCAATAATTTAAGATTTTATTTGCGATTTTAAAAGATAACTGGAGCTTTTTTTAATTGGGTTAAACGTAATGGGAGGTTTTTGTAATATAACTAAAATATGTGGCACCATTCTGGGAATGTAAATGTAAGCATAAAAACAGTGGAGCATTGTGAATTGTGGTTTCTTTGCACCATGAGATTTCTAATGAAAAAAAAAACATCAGGAGATGAAACACAAAAATGACAAGAAATTATTGTTATAGACTCATCCATAAAAGCTATAAAATGAAGTCTGCCCTTTAGGGAAATACACATTTCTAGGAGAAGAAGATTAAATAAATACATAATCTTTAATTAACGTCCTAAAACACTATTTTTGATAAATAAGCAACGATATACATGAAAAGTAGCGGCAAGCGACACCATTATTAGCTTCGATGCCGAACGTTGATAAATGGCTTGCCGATAGGAATTCTTGCAATAATGGTGGGAAAATCAAGAGCGATTGCGCGCGTTCGTTGAATTTTTCGTCTTCGGCGAAGATTGGGGGAGGTGTTATTCTACCTCCTCATCCTTCTTCGTCGTATACAAGGTCAGGACCGGATTCGAAGAAAGGAAAAAGGGTTTCGAATATTCTATCACCACAATGCCACTACTGTAGCTACATCAATAAATCAAAAATAAAATACTGCAACACAAGTCCACCATTGTAGATGCAGAATTGATCACATAAAATGCAGTTTTTTAGTAGATTACTGTTCATTGCTTATCAGTTAATGTCTAGTGAATGTGAACCAAGATTAAGTTACCTTGATATTTGACTACATCAGCTTCTCACTCGATGCTCTTTGATTGTTACCTTTTAAATGCCCTATCATCCAAATTAACTTGCTCACCACGACTCGACATGACACGACAACTACTTTGTCATTTAGCCGCATTAGCCTGTTCCACGCTTTCTTGTTTTGTATTCCTCCTCTTGGACACGACATGTATTAATTATTGAAGCACCATAAAATACATATATTAGCAATATTATAATATGCAAGTACCATTTCTGAATTCGACGACATGCTATTTTTCTTTCACTTAATGATATTAAAGAACTAACAGATATGGTAATTAAAAATCTAATATTCAAAAATGTAAGACTGTAGCATGTTATGGTTAATTATTTAGCAATTCTGGCAATTAACTTAGCATCAACCTTATATAATATAACTCCCACTACAATGTTTTTGAACTCGACATCATGCTTTATCCTACATATATTATTAGCATCAAGACAAAATATTATTCGCACACAGAAGATAAGTATAATTGCTTAGCACCACACATCAATAAAAGTAGCAACATCTGAACAAGGTTTTTCTTTTTTTAACAAAACGAGGTGAAATTCAACAGTTTTAAAAAAAGGGAGGCTTACGAAAAAACCTGAATTTTTTTGTAAACAAGCTTCATAAATCTTCAACAATAAACCCCTGCAACAAACCATAAAGTAACAAAGCAACTACTGCAAAACGAATAGTAAACGAGCTTAACTTTATGTTCTCAGCACCAACATACAATCACTTTAGGCAACATGTACTACTAATCTTTGCATCTTATTACAATCATTATAACAATGGTGTAATTTCGATTATTCATTAATACCTGATGACCAAGAGAAAAATTAAGAAATAAACGACAACAAACAATATTTAGCATCATAGACTATATTTTTAACATTATATTACATAAGCACCAACACAAAATAACTTTAGCATACTCAATTCATTTTAGCATAAACAATTTTTAACATACTCATTCATTTTAGCATTTCAGTTAAGCAATCTCTCAATTAGATAAAAACAAAATTTAAAAATAAAAACAGAATTTATTTGACACTTTCATACATTTACCAAGAAAATTAGCAGACTTACAGACATAATTAGCAACAAGAAATTAGCAGACTTACAGAAACAAAATTAGCAGACTTACAGTTATAAACTAGTATACTTACAGCTATAAACTAGCTTCACTTAACAAAAAAATTAGCAGACTTACAGTTACATTTAAAAATAAAACTAGCATCACTTAACAAGAAAATTAGCAGACTTAGAGACATAATTAGAATTGTACCCCTTTTACAACACCTCTCTCCCCCTCAAAACCCGAGCACAATCCCGCATCTGTCTCCCCTCAGTAGACGAGAAAATCCAGTAGCTTTCCAACAACGCCTCCACTGTCCCTCGGCTTGGAATCCCGCCGTACGAGTGGTGGAAGGAGTCTCTCCACAACATCGTCGTCAATGGCCCCAACGTCTCCTTCGACGGCCCCGTCAAATACACTACCGGATTCCCCCGGGTCATCCTCTCCGCCTCCACCTTCAATCGGAGCCTATGGTCGGCGGTGGCTATAAGGTTGTTTACCTGGGATAATAATCACCCCGTGTTTTGGTTGAGAAACACCCTGGGATTTTTTCGATTTTTTATTTTGGGGAGAAACGAGAATGGCTTTAGGGTTGGAAATGGCCGCTATTTTAGCAGATTTCGGTTGTTTTGGAAAAAAAAAGCGATTGATTTTAGGAGTTGATATTGAGCTGATTTTTTGGGATATGATAAATGCCAAATATGCCCTCTCAGTATAAAAAATAAGCTTGCGTGTGACATCATTAATATACCATACCTTATATAGAGCAATTAACTAGAGTCGTTTGATCGGCTAATATTAACGATTGAGATTGGTTCTCAGTTCCCACACAGGGGAAGGTTCCTACAAGAACTCACCCCTATATATATATTACCCCCATACATTCCAAATTTATTAGGGATTCATTCCCAAGTTTTGCTAGTATTAAATTCTCATTAATCGTTAACAGTTATTAAAGAATTCCTCCATTTCTAAAATTGAAATATCAATTTCAATAATTATATCATTACGTAATCCTATATGATTCAATTATATAAATTGATATTATTAAACACTTGTACCTGAAAGATTCTTATCTGTTAGTTGTGTTCGACATGCTGTCTTTTTTTTAACACAAAGATAATTTATCGACATAGCACATCATCTTTCGGTGCTATTTCTATAAACCACTATTCAAATACAATATCCAAACACAATGGTGTAGATCGTACGCTTCGTGGTACTATTTAAACACGGCGGCGTATCTCATACACTTCATACCATTCTTTAAATAAACCATTTAGGCCTGAATAAAGTTCTGGATTTATTAATAAATTCAATGCTCTTAAATCTTCGTAAAATATTGTACATTTCTTCCAATAAATACCTTAAAAAGAATTTATAAAGCTCAACTCAAAAGATTGAAAGTGATAATGAGTTATAACTTCCCAGAAGATATTCGATGCCCTACTTACAAAATTGAACAATTTTAAAAAAGGAAGGAGGGGGGTGGTGGTGGTCAGGGAGATGGATGGTGAACACGAAAGGAGAATAAAAACTGAATAGAAAATATTGAACTACTACTAATTGAAAAAAATTAATATAATTAAACCTAAGAAATTAAAAAATAAACATAAAATATAATTAAAGTATATACTTTATCGAAGTACATGTTCGACTATTTGGTGAATTCCCATACTCATACAAGTACATGACATGTATGGGTAGAAATAATTTTACAAAGAAATTTATAGGAAATTGATTAGGTGGATGCTATAAATGTGCTCGAGGGACTAGTGACAATCAATGCAAATATGTGGGGTTCGTGTCCGAAAATTGAGAATATAAAATAGCTTTCATCAAGGATGGTTTAAGTAAGGAGTCTTTGGATCATAACATCCAACAAACTCTTAAGAGATATCCTAGTAGATACGTGCATTGTGAGATTATGACTTTGTGGGTTCAATTTAAAGATTAATGAGAATGATATAGTCTTGAAAGACTTATTTCAAAAGATCCCGTTTGTAAATCTAGTTTAACAAAATTGATATAAGGTAAATATCAAAATAATAGAAATTAATGTATTCCTTATAAAGGTAAAAGTTTTAGTCGCCGATAGATAAGTATTATTTCATTAAATAGGTAATATCCTTATTAGTCGTTTTTCTTTCACAACAGTAAAAAAGAAAACAGTGACATCATTTATTAATTTGTGAATATCTTTCACCATTTTTAAAAGTAAACAGTGAAATCATTTATGGTCTTGTGAAAACTTCTACTTAAATACGGGATCACAGATCATAAAGATGTATCATCCACAAATATTTGAAAATATAATATATATAAAATATAGATAGAAGTTTTAGAATCCTCACAAAGGTAAGTCCTTTTCTCATCCACTCTAAACCATATGTGTTCTTGGTGGGTCTAAAATAATAGGTCATATTCTATATATAGACATGGAAATCTAACTTGTAAGAGAATTAGAAAAGTAAAAGATCAATATACTATATAGAGGAACCAACTACAGACTTTACAACAGTCTTACAACATCTTCATATTATTGGAGAATAGATGTGAGTATCATACTTTTTCATAGAGTTAAAACTAGCACTATCAAGGGTTCAAATGGGTTTAAGCTTCAAATATAGTCTTTTTATGACTATATGATGTACATGTTGAACAATAGTGATGCTTTCATCATTCTTCTAGGTGGTTATGACACTTTGAATGAAATATTTAATATCATGTCATGTGCAGAGTGTAACTTCCATACCAAACCTATATGTTTCTTAAATATTGATAATTTCTTTGATGGTTTGCTCAGCTTTCTAGATCAATGTGTATATTATAAGTTTATCTCCAATATATCGAGGGAAATACTTATATCTGCCAACACAATTGTTGAGCTACTTACAAAACTTCAAGCATACATTATAGTTAGAGATTGTGTAGAAGTGAAAACTGATACTAAACATTCCCTTTTTACATCCTTTTCTTTTCCTTACTGCCATTGATACTAAACATTCCTGTTTTACATTTTTTTCTTTCCAGACTGCCATTTTCAACAAAGAAATCAAACATATCAAAAACCGTGGCAACACGCCTCAATTATTCAGACATGTTGAGCCTATAAAAGCAACATGTAACACTTCTCAGAGCATATACAGTGATAACATATTAATGGATGGTTGACTTTAAGTGATATCAGCAGTGGATTTGATGGAAAGTGTGTGATGTTAGCAACTTCAATGTTGAGGTGATATTGTAGAAACTACTATTTTATTCAATTTCTTTCTATTCTTAATAAAAATAATAAATAAATGCTCGAAACAATAAAAATAATTAAAAACCTTACAAATAGTTAAATAACTAAAAACCTTACAAACAAATATTTATTAAACAAATCAAACTTGTTTTGAATTTTTAAATATTTTTATATTCTTTTATTTAATGTTGTTTTTTTACTTATATATATATATATATATATATATATATATATATATATATATATATATATATATATATATATATATATATATAGGATTGGGTTCAAATGAGAAGCTCGTCATTATATGTGAACCTAGGGACTAATCCTGGCCTTAAATCTAATATTGCACAGTGCAATTATATGTCCAGGTTCATTGTGCTTTTTACACAGTACTGTAGTGCTAAAATCAGTCCAATCTTTTTTAATTTAATTATATATATATTTTTTTTACGTTTTAAAAGATGCAATATGTATCTTAAATTGTAGAGCTTGAGAATGTGATTAATTTGATATATATTTCATTCAAAACGAATAAAGTTTGAAAAAGTTATGGTTTGTTGAAAATTTGAGTTTCATTTCAAATTTTTGAATTTGCAGTTTATAGACGAAATTTGCGATGCTTTTTGTATACAATCGTAGTGTTTTTTTTCTTAATCTATTGTGCTTTCTAAAGAACAATGTAGTGCTCTTTGTAAACGTTGATATATGTCCAAAATACCATTTTTAATTAATTAATGCATTTTTTTACATTATTACCATGCTGACATGTCATGATCTCAACCATCAAAATTATCCAATCTAATGGTCAAGATGAGTCCCTAGGTTCACATATAATGACGGGTTCTCATTTGAACCCAACCCTATATATATATATATATATATATATATATATATATATATATATATATGTGTGTGTGTGTGTGTGTGTGTGTGTGTGTTTGTTTGTGTGTGTGTGTTAATTTTCTTCAATTCTTATGATTTATTTAGATTTTAAACAAAAACTGTAATAGAAACTGAATGAGCGCATACATAATATGCCCACGGGGCTCTATCCCTAACTAAATAAGTGTTATTCGAGATGAGATCCTCCCTCAGTTAGTTGTGATGCGATCATGGATGCTATATTAGTTGATTTTCGTAAAGAGGTGGAGATTGATATTGAGTATTTAGTTGTGTACGTTGTCCCTCTTACTTTATGATATTGTGAATAAAAGTGTGGGGTTCATTCCTATGGAGGTCTCAATGGTGAAGTGATTTGTGTTTTGGCTAGTATTGATAAAGAGAGTAAAGTGACGAGTTGGAGCATGGCGGTTGGCGAAAGGGGATGGCCGCCCATGCACGTACTCTCAACATACATGCACAGTAAATCTCAAAGATTTCCCCAAATATCAACCAAGTACAAATATATACGAAAAACGAGTTGAATAATTCAAAGCGCACAACAATTAACATATATAATATGAGGTCCTGTGTTGGCTAAATGAAATAAGGGGTAATTTTAAAATACTACAATGGTCCTATCAATTATCAAAATGTCAAATAATCCAATCCTAAATATATAAAGGTTACTATTTATTAAAATAATAATATTAATACTAATAATATAAAAATAAAATCAATAACAAACACCACCACCACTACCCCATCCCACAATTCTGAGATTCTTCCGGTGACCACCCGCGATGAAAAAGATTTCGGCGAGATTTTTTCTTATTTTTTTATCACATTTTCTTCCCAAAAAACTTAAAGTGAAAAATTACTGGACATTAAGTGCGTAATTTTTTTACTTTTCCCCGTGCCACCTTTACAAAATCACGACGCTTCTTCAATTCGTGTTTCCAACCGAATATGTTGATCGGTCGATCGTATCTTGGTCGAGTTACACGACACGTGTAAATACACACATGCCCGGTGATTTTTTTTAATCGAAATCGGGTCAAAACCACCCCACGTGCCTAAAATGATAGACTTGTTTTATTTTTACGATTTTTCTATTTTTTGATCTTTTTTTTCAATTTTTTATTTAAAATCAAAAAGAAATAGAAACGTGTATTTACCAATCAAGACTCGGTCCTCGTGGTTCTATGACATCGAGGCGAACCCCGTGCCACCTCCATAAAATCACGATGCTTCTTCGATTCGCGATTCCAACCGAACAAGTTGATCGGTCGATCGTATCTTGGTCAAATTACACGACACGTGTAAATACGCACATGCCCGGTGATATTTTTCAATCGAAACCGGGTCAAAACCAACCCACGTGCCTAAAATTATAGGATTTATTTTATTTTTTTTTGAATTTTTTTAATTAAAAAACCCGAGGGGAATCTATAACCCCTCGGTTTTCTGAGGGGATTTCTTCCCCTCGGTTATTCTAAATTAAAAAAAAATTAAGAAAAAATAGAAAATGCGTATTTAACGATCAACACTCGATCCTCTTAGTTCTATGACATCGAGACACACCCCATGTCACCTTCATAAAATCACGATGCTTCTTCAATCCGAGTTTCCAACCGAACAAGTTGATCGATCCATCGTATCTTGGTCGAATTACACGACACGTGTAAATACGCACCTGCTCGTTGATATTTTTTAATTCAAAATCGGGTGAAAATCACCCCCACGTGCATAAAATGATAGGATTTGTTTTATTTTTATGATTTTTCTACTTTTTAGATTTTTTTTTATTTTTTTTTAAATCAGAAAGAAAAATAGAAAATACGTATTTACCGATCAATACTCGATTCTCGTGGTTCTATGACATCGAGGCGCACCTCGTGCCACTTTCACAAAATCATTATGCTTCTTCGATTTGCATTTCCAACCGAACAAGTTGGTCGATCGATCGTATCTTGGTCGAATTACACGACACGTGTAAATACGCACATGCCCGGCGATATCTTTCAATCGAAACAGGGTCAAAATCACCCACGTGCATAAAATGATAGATTATTTTATTTTTACGATTTTTCTATTTTTTTTGGATTTTTTTAATTCAAAAAATCCAAGGGGATTATTTCCCCTCGAAATTTCCGAGGGGAATCTATATCCCCACGGTTTTCCGATGGGATTTCTTCCCCTCGGTTTTTTATATAAAGAAAATAAAAAAACAAATAAAAAATAGAAAATGCATATTAACGATCAACACTCGATCCTCGTGGTTACATGACATCGAGACGCACCCCGTGCTACCCCTTGCGTAAAATGATAGGATTTATTTTATTTTTACAGTTTTTCTATTTTTTTTGATTTTAAAAAAAATCAAAAAAAATAGAAAACACGTATTTAATGAACAATACTCGATCCCCGTGGTTCCATGACATCGAGATGCACCCCGTGCCTAAAATGATAGGATATTTTTTTTAATGATATTTCTATTTCTTTCTATTTATTTTTGATTTTCTTTATTTAAAATCAGAAAAAAAATCAAAAACGCGTATTTAATGATCAACACCCGATTCTCGTGGTTCTATGACATCGAGAGCACCCCGTGCAACCTTTAAAAAGTCACAGCGCTTTGTTGCTTTGCATTTCCAACCGAGCAAGATGATCGATCGATCGTATCTTAGCTGAATTACACGACATGTGTAATTACGCACATTCTCGGTGATAATTTTCAATCGAAGTCGGGTCAAAACCATCCCACGTGTCTAAAATGATAGGGTTTGTTTTATTTTTATGTTTTTTTCTATTTTTTATTTATTTCTCAAAAAATCGAGGGGATTAGATTCCCCTCGATTTTTCCAAGGGGAAGTTCTTCCCCTCGATTTTTATATTATTTATATTATTTTTTATTTTTCTTATTTCTCAAAAAAACCCGAGGGGACTAAATTCCCCTCGGTTTTTCCGTGTGAAGCTTCTTCCCCTCGTCTCTTATATTATTTTTATTTTTCAATTTTTTTATTTCTCAAAAAAACTAAGGGGATATTTTTCCCTTCGATAATTTTTGAGGGGAAATTGCTCCCCTCGGTATTTCCGAGGGGTGAATTCATTTGGTAAATTTACCCTCGGAAAGTCATCATTATTACCTTGGGTAATTATGACAACAAACATTGGCGCGTGTTTCCGAGGGATTTGCCGAAGGGAGTGTTACCGAAGGTATAATTCTTCGGTAATGCCCTCGGTAAAAATTACCCTCAGTAATGCCCTCTTAATTTCTGAGGGCAATATTTCCCTCGGGTTTCCCCCTGGTAAAATACTACTTTTTTGTAGTGGAGCTCGCATTAATACAAAAAATGGTTTTCTCAACAGTTCTTTTCAATATTTTCTCATCGGTTCTAGAATTGATGTAGTATCGAGCGTTGTAAAAAGTCCGACTAATTTAAATCGGTTGTAGAACCACAGTAATTATTAATCTTACTACGTTGATTGTTAAACAAACTGGTATAAAATGTATTCTTGAACGTGAAACTCCCGATGGGAATGTAGGTATATTTACATCGGTTAATTGACAACCGAGGTAATATGTGTATAAACTTACATTGGTCAATTAGAGACCAACGTAAAATATGTATACACATGCATCGGTCATTAATAGAACCGATGTAAAAGAACATTGTTTTAACATCGATTTATAATATAACCAATGTGAAGTAGTTGGTTTTATTTTTTAATTTGGCTGTTTTAGGCGGTTCCCAACTTGGGAATTAACCCATTTGTTTCACATGGACAACCAAATAATAAGTACACAATTCACCCAATAATTCATCCAAGTCAAATGGCAAGAACATAATTTGTCCAATAATCCATCAAGCCAAACTATAAGTTAACAACTCAACCCGAACTACAAGGTAACGATTCGTCAAACAAAGCTATATTTCAAATAATAAAATATGTACGACTTAATCAAAGTTATAGTTTTAACTACATTCAAGTCACATCTTGAATCCAAATGATAAAAGTAAACCTAATTAATAAACTTCAAAGTTTAATGCTAAAATAACACATGACTCTAATGATCCGATAATTCACTCTTTATTTTAAAAAAAAAACAAAAAAACTTCACCCATCGATTTTGAATTTCTTCAGTGTTATTTAGATGAAGTCATTCGATATCATTAAATAAATTTAACATATAATATAATATAGTATTTTAGCAAAATTAATAAATCCAATTATAAATAAATTAACTGTCAACCTTGTAATTAACTAAGATCAATAAAAAAATACTAAAATACTATGGCGAACGCAACAAAGTTTAAGAAAATGTGATAGATGTGTATAGTGTGTAACACACGGATACGATATAATAGTTGAACGTAACAGAGCTTATCAACACGAAAGGAAAACTTGTTACTCACATTTACAGCTCTAGCAATATCCTCTGTAAATGGTGGAATGATGCCTCCGCACCGAGAGATTTTGCAAACAGACAGGTCAGGGTAATGATAATCGACACCATTGTGCTTAGAGATAAAAAAAAAGAACTATGAGTTAATAGAAAATCGAGATGCCAAGCAAAATAAAAACAAATAAAAAAATACAGCATGTATAAATATAAATAGAAATGGATTAAGAAAAAATTCTATTCAATTTGATTGAAAAATATTTATAATCAGAGAAAAAAGAATTTATATTGTTTTTCCCGAAACCACTAAAAGAATATAAATAACTGAGATAATTTCTTTGTTATTATCATGAACTTTGAAAAAATATTATTAATTTAAAATATTGAACTTAGTTTTTGTCTTTGGAAGATCTCATGAGTTCATGGAATCGTCTAAATTAATTTATAGAATCGCATGGATAAAGGAAAGTAATACATGCACAACGAGGAGATTTAAACGTGATTGCAAGACAAAAATAAGAATAACAATAAGTTGAGAACCTGATATTTGAATATACAACACTAGTTTGGAAACCCACGCTTATGCGGGCATATCCAGTAAACACATAAAAGCAAAAACAAAAACAAAAAAAAAATTAAATTTAAGATTTTAGTTAATAATACAACGCATTGAAATTATTCACTTGAGGTTTTGAAAAACTTTTTTGTAAACAACATATGCCGTCTTATTAACAATATTACAATTGTCATCACAACTTAAGAATTTTAATCCTTTACTATACTTGACTCAAGAGATTGTGACGTAGAGTTGGTCGTGGCTAAAAACTGGTCCTGACAAATACAAACTCACATTTGAGAGAGTTTAACCCTAACTCTTGTTTATAGTCATTGCAAAGCAAACAATAATCGGAAACTGTCTCCTTTGAAATTTGAACGGAACCCTACTGTTCGAAGGGCTCAATGCCAATCGTGGGATGTACCTTCGTCCCAACATTAGTTCCTGTCTAAATTTTTGCTTCAATAATGCAATCTCCAAGTTGGGTAACAACTAATGTAGTACCATTGCATAGTTTTGAAGCTTGATCCATGTTCCGAATCAACATAACTGGAACTCCAATTTTTAATTTCATAATATGATTGGGGATTAATATATCAGTGGTATAAACTTTGTAAGATTCTTTTATATCTGAAAAACAAACAAACATAAATAATGTATGAACTTGTTAAATACTAACCAATTTATTGGTTGTGGAGTATTTCTGGAAAAATAGTTTATTCCATGGGTAAGATAATTTCTGATTGTGAATTTCAATTGAATTAGAGATATTATAAAAAGAAAATAAAAATAATACTTTGTAAGTATTCGACTTCAATATATGTTGTAACTGGATATTTGGAGTCACATAATATAATTAAATGAAGGAGAGAAAAGAATTCAAATAAACATACAAAATTATCTTTATCAGAATATGACACACAAATGCTTTAATTGATTGCAAGTTGGGGTTGAAGACTCAAACCCATTGTTTATTGGAATTTCTGAAGATAAAGAAAATAACCATGGGAAAATTCTGGTAAATCTCTATTTATTATTGGATATGAAAGCATAAATGTTTGTTTAACCTTTTGCAATATTTGAATGTAATGTGTGAGAGATTCTGTTATTGAGAATGAACTCTAGAGTACATGCAAAACACATATATTCACACACACACACACACACACACACACACACAAACATACACACACACGCACACAAATTTATTGAATAAATGTAAAAATGGAAATCAGTGTCGATGAACAAAAACTCTTTGAAAATCAATTAATTAAGTTTGGTAAGTTGGTTAGATTTTTTTTAAAAAAAATAAATTATATATTAATTAACACCATTACGAAACTTACTTTCTAATTCTTGTTTAATTCAACGTATAGGTGATTAACATATCAAATCTTAATAATTGGGTGATTCATTTTGTATTAGGGTGAATCAGTTAATTTTTTGCTAATAAACTAATTAAGTTTGGTAAGTAAATTAGATAAGTATCATTAAACTACGATTTAATTTCATAAATTATGACACTTATGAATAATTATTATGAAAATTTTGTTAATGTTTTCTAATGATGTTTTCTATTAGAAAATCAGCTACTATTCAAAAATCCAAGAGTTATGTAATTAAACAAATTAGGACACTTACACAAAAACTCTTGTTTTTCATATGGTAAGTGAATAATTCTTACATGTATGGTATGTAAGAAATATTTTATTGAATATTTACTAATTTCATTTGTTTAAAGTGAATAATTTGAAGTAATTGTATAAAATAAGAAAAAATAGGAAATACAATTAACAATTTCGGCGCCAGCCAAAGGAGAGAATAACATTCTATAAACCCAATCGATGACATGAACAATTTCGGCGTAGTTCTGGCCAAATTAGCCCCCATCCCCAGCCTCCTCTCTTGGGGGGAGACTAATCCCAACAATTCTGGAGCCAATCCATCACCGTTAATCCCCAATTCGAAAAGAAAAACGATAAATTGAGCCACGATTCCTTTTTTGACAATTCTGGTGAAATCTCCGTCGCTGCGATTTTGGCCAAATTAACCCCAACAACAACACTTCAGAGTGAGGTTGACACCTGCTCCAACATCCCAGAAATTAATTTGTAAACCCGTGATTTCACGGGCAAATATAAGAAAATTTAAAAAAATCATAAATTTACAAAGAAATTATGGAATCCATAATTTGAATTACTAATATCGAAAATAAAAAATATATTATTCACTTTAAATTATGAAAAACTTCTTTATATGCTAAATTCGTTGTCTTATTTACAATAATACAATCATCGTTGCAACATACAATTTTCAAAATATTTGTATAGATGTATTGGATATCCAATGAGAAAAGATATCAAATAATCTCGCATACATACATACATACATACATACACACACACATACATACATACATACATATATATATATATATATATATATATATATATATTGAGAGAGATGTGAATAATAATATAAATAATAATACAATAGAATAATTCAACAATATCATTTGAGATACACTTTAAAATAATTCATTGGCTCATCACTATTTTGATAATTGAGCTCAAAATCAATGTATTATAATTACACTAATTGAGATGATTTATTTTAGGAATGAAAAAGAATAATTGTTAATTATTTACGTTATCTTTGGTATTACGATGAATATTGAGACTTAACGTAAAGTTTGGAGCATAATTATAGGAAATCACTTAATTGAATAAAGATTGTAATATATATCATTGATTGCTATGACATAAAAGGTGGAATTCTTTAATTGGTGAAAGAATATATATATATATATATATATATATATATATATATATATATATATATATATATATATATATATATATATATATATATATAGGGTTGGGTTCAAATGAAACCCTGTCAATATATGCAAACCTAGGGACCAATCCAGGTCCTAGATTTTTTCAATCCAACGGTCATAATTAATCCCAAATTTGTGCTCTAAGTATGGAAATTGTGATTTCACACCCTAGTCAACCATTTTGGAGGGTCAAATTAGTCCAAAAGAAAAACTATACAAATCCCGCCTATTATTCATCCCGTGATAATTGGAAGGTGAAAAGAGAAATATGATATCCTTCTCTCCCATAACACAATATACACGAAAAATAGTTTCTTGGGAAGTGTGAAAGCCATAAAAACTAATTGTCTGAATTCATTCCAGACGACTACTCCCAATTTTCCAAAAGCGATTTTTGAGTGCTAAGGCTGAGGTTTTCGATGGGAAACAATGGACGGCCATCCAGAGGCAGCCGGCGGACGCCACCACACGGCGGAACAGGTAAAATTTGCACCGAAATATGTCTGAGTTTGACTTGTAACCCTAGAAGCTGAAATCAGTTGGTTTTAAAATCGCCCACAGTTTGATAAAGACTTTTTTAGTGTTCTGGAAGCACGGCAAAGTAGTTTATGTCTTTGATTTTGATGGTCCTGGTCCCTTTTTTTTTTAATTGGGTGGTCCCAGAAAATCGGGTTCGCCGACGATGATTTGGGATAAAAAAATTTCTATGAATTTCGGTTGATAAAAGTATTTTTTTATGAATTCCGTTTCATGTTGTGGGCTTTGTGTGTAATTCTTTTTAATAGATATATGTGTAGTGCTTTTTAATAAAAAACTGTAAGTGCTTTTGAAATGTGTGATGCTCTGAATTATAAATGAGGGTGCGCCAGATAATATATTGCAGTGCTTTGGGGATAAATGTGAAGGGCTTTTATTTTGTAGTGTTTTAAATGACATCTGGATGTGCTTCACAGTSCAATTAGCCAAAAAGTATATTTTTGGGAATATGTTTCCAGTGTTCTCATCTACGGTAAAAGAAAAAATGATATGTGTATAGTGTTTTTTTGTATATAGTGTAAGTGCTTTTGATATGTTTGGTGCTTTGAATTATAACTCATTGTGCGTCAGATAATATGTTGCAGTGCTTTGGGGATAACTGAGAAGGGTTTGTATTCTGTAGTGTTTTAAATGATGTCTGGAGATGCTTTATATATGATGGTGCTTACATTTTTTCTTTTTGCCTGGCCCGGTGAGCCCGCCACATTTTTATACTGTATATAGCATGGAACGGGCCCGTGCTTTGAAAATGGTCGCCCCAGAAAATCTCGGGCTCGGGGRGGTACTTTTGACAGCTCTATTCAAGAGTATATAGTGTTCTATACAGGACTAAGCAAGGGCAAAAACCTTTTCATTACTTGATGCATTTACAACTTACAGATATCCTCTTTCTTTGTAGGCCACAAGGAAATAATGCTAATTTCGCCAAAAGCGACGACGCATTTGCATACCTTAACCCAATGCAGCAAACAAGTGGAGCTAACTCTTCGCCTAATCCGAGAACAGGAAACCCCTTTGGATAGTGCACAAATCAATATTTTTTTTCCTTTTCGGATTATTGTGAAATCATGATGTACGTTAAATAATTCTTGAAAATTATTATAAGGTGCAAAGAAAGATTGTGTATGATCCTGTTTTCTTTTCTTTCCTTTTGTCCAGCTCACTATTTTTTACAAATTGAAATCATGCTACAAATATACCCCTTGGTAGAATACTCTCTAAAAAGTGTACGTATCTAAAAAGATTAATGTAGCAAAAATACATCTCTATCTGTTAAATTATAAAATTAAAGAAAAAGCCACTTTCGATTTTCTGAAATGATCTCATCATGTTTTTGGACAAACTCATAATAAATGTATTCAGATTAATTTTCAGACTATGGTAGTTGGCCTTTTCTTGACCTATATACAAAAATCCATGTATCATTCATTAATTCTCAAACGATACAAAATTTTTATACCTAAAATTCAACAAAAGAAAAGAAAAGAAAAAAAAAGAAGCGGTGTGGTTATGGAGAAAAGGGTCGGCGGCATCTTGGCGGTGGTGGTGGTGGTGGCGGTTACTGGGGAGGTTGTTATAATGAGTGTTTGTTGAGGAGTAACGAGACAAGAACAGATAGTTTTGCATGTTACTATGAGTGTCTCAACAGCTGTGTTCCTCGTACGCCCGCTGATTATCATATAGTTTTGAAAATTATGTATAGTCATGCAAAAGTTACTCCGAAATTGCACATACCAAGTGTTGTAAAATCAGCCGAGACAATTTTGTCCAAATTATAGTGGAAAAAACCGTCCCAAACAAAATTTGGAACAATCATCTAAAATAAAAAGGGCAACTTGCCAAAGTGTATATATATTTCCTTGTAAGAATCTAAACAAACTACACACTGATTTTTGTTTTTTACCATGAGTCTAAGATGCACACTTAATTCACACATGAGGTGAAAGTTAAAAAACAGTAACCACCACATTAATGAAATTGGAGTAAATGATCAACCACACAGTAGTTGCTTGCATTTGGCCTATATACAACAACACAACTACAAAGACTAGCCAGGCACCACCCAAAACAAGACAAACAAACAAACAAAAAAAACACACCCAAGGCATATGGATCGAAAAATGAATCGTTCGACAATTTAGCAGCAGCATCGTTATTTTGGTGATTGTGGCGTTATCGAATAAGGGGGTGCATGCACAGAGCACATATGCATGCTGGGGTGGCTGCTACAACAGCTGCTTCATCACTAAAACTCAAGCTGTTGAGACACTACAAGTGTCTCAACACCTGCATTCCTCATTCTCCTCCTGATTTTAACTACTTTTGCCAGATTGGTTGTTCTCTCAAACTATGCATCCCTCTTAGCTATGGTACATTTCTTTTCTTTCTTTTTTTTTTAAATATCAATTTTTTTAATTTCTCCAGTTTTTATTTATTTATTTATTTATTTATTTATTGTGATATAACCAAACACCAAGGGTTGTTTTTGTAAATTTCCATTTTTTATATAATTAATATGGTGATGTGGCTTATAATTCAACTCACAATGCGGCACGTAATACTCGGTTAGTTCAGGTGATATCTCGACATGATACTCGGTCTTTTCACTACACTCGTTAGTGCCTGCGAATAAATGAATCACGCATAATAAAAAATTTATCATACGGTTCTGTAAAGAAAATCATAATATATTGCTATAAAAATGATATGATGCTTTTTGGGGCCTTTTCGTATAGATGTCGCATAATATATTGCTTTAAAAAATTGAAATATATTGCTTTTAGTGCTTTAAAAGTTGGATGGTGCTTTCTGTATAATAATCAGTCAGATAGATGTCGCATTAAGAAGAACATTAAATTCTGGGTTCGCATATTGACCAGTTACTGCTTTTTTTGAAAACCTTCGGTGCTGTCTTGAATTAGTGGACGGTGCTTTCGAATATGTTTAGAAACAACGGGAATAATACACACATGTTTCCCAGGTTTTTTTCGTTCATCAATGGATTAAGGTAGTCCATGGCAACCCTATGCGTTTTTTTTTTTCCCCAATACAATAATATTCACCATGTTCCGTTCGCATATATAATTAGTTAAGGAAAAAGACTAATCCTATAAGATAATTAGCAGACCAAAAAAATGACTTATGAAGATGAACGGACAAACCTGGTGATGTCATCTTCTGAATTACGTCGTCGAGGGATTGAAGAGGATGAACCGATGATTGTGGAGATTCAGCGTGGAGATATTTTTTGTCAACGTGAAGATTTGATATTTCCTTATTGTGTTAAGGGGAATATACGTTATTATGGGCCGTAATATTTGACCAGATTTTGAAAATACTAAAATAACCCCAGCATGCTTGAATTAAAGTCAATTGTTTCTTTTTATTTTAACCATTGATCGTATTTAATCTACGGCCTGGATTGGTCCATAGGTTCGCATATATTGACGTGGGTTTCATTTGAACCTAATCCTATATATATATATATATATATATATATATATATATATATATATATATATATATATATATATATATATATATATATATATATAATAGAAATGTTTAATTAAAGATTTTATTTGATTAGAGGATTTATGCTAAATCATATTAAATATTGGCATGACATCACATATGTATATATAAACCAATTATGGAAGTTCTTAATTTTCACCTTATAAACTGATTATGTAAGTTCTTAATTCGAACCATGTAATCGTATAGATCAAGCCAAATCTATTACCCCTCAATAAAAAGATTTAAGGCATACATAATCAACAATAAAAAGATTTGAGGCATGCATATTGCATCATAATAACTTTTTCTAATCTTTAACCTAGTAGTTTAATCAATAATAAATATGTTCTCACTAATTCGATTTTACTTTATTATCTTAAGAAAATATTTTACTCATTTTGCTGGATTGAAATAATTAATCAGCGTGTCAACTTTAGAGTATCTATAACTTCAACACTTTTATGAATTCTAGTCTCTCTCTATATATATCTTCAAAGTTCTAATTGTAATATTTAATAATCCTATCAATTTTAATATGTCATTTTTTAAAATCATTATAATCATGTAATAGTAATATGCCATATTAAGAATTATATATGAAATTAAAAATATTCATTAATTAATAAAAATATAAAACATCCATTTTCAATTGGATATATCATAAATAATAGTACTTATATAACTTGAAAGTTATATAGAAATTGGCGTAGTATATGGAAGCCAACAACAATTAAGGTTCGTATAACCAAAAAATCGGTATTAATTAGTAATTAAAAAAACCCACTTGTATATACCATAATCTTCATTAATTATACCAATCCCAAAAGAAGATATACCATAATCTTCATTACTTAATTCCAATTCCTAAACGTGCACGGTAAAAAAACGAAAACTACATATAATTTAGAAGTAAATAAAACAATTAAGGAAAAGATTTTGTTTCTAATTCCTTAATTATAAATCATGCCCAAACAATTATTATCAACTGCAAGAAAAAAGAAATTAGGGTTCAAACATACCAATCATCGATTAAAATATCCAGATTAATAAAAATACCAAAAAAATCGAAGAGTAGACTGATCTCTACATATAATGAAGAGAAGACGGATAAAATAATAATAATAATAATAATAATAATAATAATAATAATAATAATAATATTATTAAATTGAAGATGCAGTTTATTCGAATTGCAAAAAAAAAAAGAAGAAAAGAACCCATAAATATTCTACCCGATTTTCGTTGATTTCGATGTTAAGAAAAGTATATAAACATAAATAGAAACAGATCCGAAACATAAACCAACAATTGAACTCAAAACCACCTACCCTCGTATCATTTCCGCTAATTCAAATAGCCTTGGGGTTAATTTATCTATGTCGACCCCAATTTCACGAATTTCTGAAATTTCTATTCAAGAACCCGTCTTCAAATCGGTACTCAAACCATATCCAAAAACAGAAGTTGTTATGTGCAACAAATAGGAGATTCATTTATCTAAAATTTCAAGAACCCAAAATTTTGTAGTAAATCCAGTTATATACGGGCTTTTGCTTGTATCGAAAACCGAATAATCAGAATAAAGGGAAGTTGTGAGGCAAATGAAAAGGAGAAATATGAAAAAACTTGAAAACAAAAAAGGAGAGAGATGAAGAAAGCGGATATGGATGAAAAAATGAGAGAGATGAAGATAAGCAAAACCCTAAAATTTTAAGAAGACCAAATAACTGAAAAAAAGTGCTATTTTATACCCTTGACAATTTTACATAAAAGGAAGGATATTAAGTAAAATGATGTGAGAATGCCACATCAGATTTCAAATATATAACAAAATGACGCATGTCATTTGAGTGATTGTAAGGTTGACACCTAAGTAAGGTGTCAACAAAATTAACAAATAGGGTTGATTAGATCAAATGAGTCCAAGATGTCAACCTTAAATCCATTCCTTGGAAACAAGAAGCACACCGTTTGCGATTTTGGTCTCAATATTAAGAATTGAATAGAAAACATCCCATAAGAATCATTTGTTGCATTTTTAGCAACAAAAGTGCCAAAAAATAAAATAAGAACTAGTGGGACCAAAACTGCAATCTTTCTGAGGGATGATTATGAAAACAAGTTCAAGCATAATTACATGAGAATCCAATTATTATTTGGAATTACTAAAATACCCCCAGTATACATTTATTACATGTTGCACCCACTGAGGGGGTAATATGTAAGAATACAAATCAAAGGGGTTATTTGCAATTTTAAAATATAAATGGATTATTTGTGTAATTAAATTAAACCTCTAGGGTGGTGTATAATTACCCCTAATTGAAATTTGGGAAAAAAAGGTGAATGAAAATGAATGTATACTTGATTCACTGACAAATCCTCTCAAGGAGAGGACGACCTGCGGTATATTCTCTTTGATGACTGTAACACATTTACAAACTTGACGAGGCGAATGTCAAAAATCCAAAGGTCAATATTAGAGGGCGACCTCATAAATTCAGATCGCATGGTCTCAGCGACCTGAAGATGTGTGCAACACCAAGTCGCAAGATTTTCGACCACTCGGGTCGCACGAGAGGTCGCCAAGAGGTTACAGAGGGAGCTAGCAATGGGTCTCAAATGCTGTCGACCTACACTACATACGCTGATGACATCAACCCTAGACTAGTACATCCAGCTTAATACAGCTGTCATAGTGTACTGTAGCAATAGTAACCACATATTCTAGGGAGACGTTGCAGAGTGTACTGTAACATTCATATCCACATATTCTAGAGATATATTTGTCATACATGCTGCTATATAAATCTGTAACATTATCTAATGTAATCATTAAGAAAAATGACTGAATGAATATGCATAAAAGTTAAACACCGAATCTTACCAAATATGAGTTCTTTACTTTATGGTATCAGAGAAGGTTTTTACCTGACTCTGAATATCGCTTCCCTCTTTATTATTCTCTCCTTTTCTCATGGAGGGTAACACCACTACATCATGTGAGGCCCAGGCGAGCTCTCACTCAGTAATGTAAAACAACACTCTGTCTTCTCAAAATTCAAACTCAGTTATTCAGCTGCAAAATCAGCTTATCTTGATCGAGCTAAATGATTCAAATTACCTGCTTTGGAATATATATAAGTTTACACAACCATAGAAGATACGGCCTAGAAGGCTATCTCACCGGAGAAATCAGACCTCCATCTCAGATCGCCAAAGGATCTATAAACCGAGTTCCTACTCTGGGTTATACAAGACCAGTTGTTAGCATTCTGACTTCTCTCATCTCTTTATGAAAATCAACATATCATGATGGTTGGCCTCGCATCCTCAAAAGAAATATGGCAAACTTTGGAGGCAAACTTCTGCAGTTAAACTGCAGCCAGAAAAGCGCAATACAAGATGCGGCTTTCCTCTATCAAGAAAGGAACCATGAGCATTAGGGACTATATCAACAAAGTAAAGACCTGCTGCGACATGCTAGCTTCTGCTGGCCAACTAATTTCTGAAGAAGATCAAGCCATGCATGTCCTTACTGGACTTCGAGGAGATTTTGACCCGGTGGTAGTAGCATCTATAGCTAGAAGTGACTCACTCACTCTCAGAAACATTCTGCCAATGTTACTAATCTATGAGACCAAACTGGAAGCTGGAAATTCATCAAGTCTCATCAACACAGAAGGATCAAGCCCTACTATCAATTTCACTAATAACTTCTCTGGTCAGAAGAGAGAAACTCGGACTGCTGCAGGAGCCAATTGAGGAAGAGGTCACCAACTTGGAAGAGGTGGTAGAGGAAGGAATAGTAGCAATAAAGGAAGAGGTGGAAGAGACTTCAGACCAGGAAACATGTCGCCTTGTCAAATTTATGGTTACTCTAACCACTCTGCTGACAAGTGCTATTATAGATTTGATGCGACCTACGTTGCGCCATCCGGTAACGCTTAGAATAGCTCAAACACTTTTGCGAGCTCCTTCTCAGCCTATCCAGTCACTCATTCCATTAATCCCTCTGCTCTGTCACTAATGTCTAATTCTTGTAGTGACACGAGCTGGTATGCAGATTCAGGAGCCTCTAATCATGTCACCAATGACCTCGCCAACCTCAACATCACCTCAGAATTCCAAGGGAACAACAAGGTTCAGGTTGGAAATGGATCAGGTTTGTGCATTTCTCATATTGGTAATTCTCGGTTTAAATCCAGCAACAAATCATTCTTACTCAAAAAACTTCTTCATGTTCCAGACATAACTAAAAACCTTATTAGTGTTTCTCAATTTGCTCAAGATAAATTTGTGTACTTTTAATTTCATCCTACTTCTTGCTGTGTTAAGGATCAGGTTACCCATCAAGCCCTTCTCAAAGGCTCTCTTAGGAATGAACTTTACAAGTTTGACATACAACTCGTCAACACTCCCACTGTCGCTCTCCACCATTCATCTGTTTCTCCCAGAAGTCAAGCCCCTAGTACTTTCATCACCACACTGGAGAATTAAAATAAGGAAGCAGACTTACAGTTATAGCATCTTAGACTAGGTCATCCTTCCAATAATGTACTACTTAAAGTTCTCAAAGACTGTAATCTTTCCCTTCCAAATAATAAAATCACTTTTTGTACTTGTTGTGCTTGTATTCAGGGTAAGATCCATAAGCTACCCTATTCTCTCTCCCAAACTGAATATACAAAGCCATTTGATCTCATACATATAGATGTTTAGGCCCTGCTCCTATAAAAATCCACCAATGGATTTTCTTACTATGTTTCCTTTGTTGATCATTTTTACTAGATATACTTGGATCTATTTGCTTAAACACAAATTTGATGTGGTCACTGCCTTCACTCATTCATAAAACTTCGTTCTCACTTAGTTTCAATCCAAAATAATGTTGGTACAAAGTGACGGATGGGGTGAATTCATAGCTCTCACAAAACTGTTTCACTTCTCTTGGATACATCACAAAATCTCTTTCCCCTACACCCCTGAACAAAATTGTCTTGCAGAAAGAAAGTATTGACACATTGTTGAAAAAGGACTCTCGTTCCTCTCTCACTCTCATCTGCCTATCAAATATTGGGATGACCTGTAACGCCCCGATTTTGATAATTTTAAATAGGTTTAAATTTTAAATAATTGAAAGAATCGAAATCTTGGCGTCACAATAAATGTCTAATTTTCATGATTCTAATATAAAAGATCCACAATTTCAAAATGTTCAAGAATTTCACAGCGGAAATATTCATATAGTCAATAACCAAGTTCCCAACAGTAGAAATTGATAACCATAGTATGATGTCTAGTTAGAATCTTATTTAAAACGTAAAACAAGAGTTAAAAACATAAAACCCAACATCAAGAGTTTTCATTCCTCTCCTCGTTTCCCTTTCATTAGATATCTTCATTTGTACCTGAAAAACACATCGTTGATTTGGGATGAGCTCAACGTACTCAATAGTTACACCGACATATCTCACGTAAATCATAAACCTCAAAAATAGCACATAGAATCATATAATTCATAGAATAGCAATTTGGAAAAACATAGACATTGACTGCAGCTAGAACGCGATAACAACTTGTAACGGCTACCGGTTCTAATTCATGGGTTTTAGAAGGACGTCGACTTTGACTGCGCAGCTAGAACGCGATAGACAACTTGTAACGGTCACCGGTTCTAATTTCATGGTGGTTTTAGAAGTTACTTTGACTGCAGCTAAAACGAGATAACAATTTGTAACGGTTACCGATTTTAATTCATGGTTTTAGAAGAACGTCGACCTTGACTACGCAGCTAGAACGCGATGACAACTTGTAACGGTCACCGGTTCTAATTTCATGGTAGTTTTAGAAGTTACTTTGATTGCAGCTAAAATGCGATAACAACTTGTAACGGTTACCGGTTTTAATTCGTGGATAGCACGCTGGATTGAACCCTTTGGCTATATAAGTCAATATTAGAAATAAGTCATACTCGAGAATACATGATACACATTGCACGAAATTGAGAAATAAAGTTTAGCGTAAGATAAGTCGGGGGTCCCTACCTTGAAATAAAGTCGTAAAATAAGTCGATTGAATGCACGTGGTTGATTCCTATGTCCCGAGTTCCTCGTCACCTAATCATTTGAAAAAAAAATATACTTAATTAGTATATATATATATATATATATATAAAATTGGATAATTTTTTAAATATTAATATATAATATATTTATTTATATAATTAAATAATTTTTAAATATTAATATATAATATATTTATTTATTTATTTAAAATACATAATATAATATTAAAGTAATAGTAATGGACTCAATTGGGATATAATAAGTTTTATTTGGCTTGGATCGAAGTTTCGAAAAGTCGGAGGGTCGGAATTGAGGGTTTGGATCAATTGGGGGCTCAATTGGGGTTTTGGATAAATTGGGGGTTCAATTGAACTWGGACAAAAGCTTTTGGGGTCAATTYAACATGGAACAAAMTTGCTGGGATCAATGTGGAGTTTCTAGTGAACTGGYGGTTCAATTGCAAAGGAGCTAAAACTGTTGGGGMRKAWTMGYAYMTTMGGYAAAA
>BMAC01000307.1:444971-457450 GCA_014905375.1 Phtheirospermum japonicum
GGGTCGAATTGTAGTATTTGGAGAATTTTGGATTAAAAAGGGTTTTCAGCCCTATAACCCTTCAAACCCGTCTGCCCCATTTCCTTCTTTCTTTCCCCCAATTCAGAAAAGGCGCATCCGGCAAAATGGTGGTCGCCAAGGCAAGGCCGCARGGCGACYYCATCGGCGAAAGGGCGGCGGCGCTCAAGCGTCGCTCCCTCTCTCTCTCTCTCTGGGGCTCGGGCGATTTTCCTTCTCCGTCTTTCTGAAGTTCAGAAATCGACCGGCAATGGCGAGCGGCGAGCGGCGCCTCTCCCTTCCTCAATCCTTGTCGGCGGTTAAAGGGCTGACTGCAGGCAACCATTTTCTGGCGACATCGCCACGCGGTGGGGCCAGGTCCAAAATGGAGGTGCGACGCCTTCTCTTTCCAAAACACGAAATTCGACGGCGCGGGCCGGGCGGAGAAACGGCGGCTGGAGAACAGCGGCAGCGACTCGACCGTGGGTCAGTGGCAGTTTGGATGGTTCGACGTGGTGGCTGCTGGGTTTTTGGTTTGTTTTGGTTGGTTTGGGTTTGGCTATATGGTGATGGGTTTGGTTGGAATGGCCTGGAGTTTGGGTTTGGCAGTCCGATAAGGGGCTGTGACGTCAACGGTTTGCTTTGGAGTGGTTCACGGTGGTGTTGGCAGGGGTTCCAGCGATTTTGGGTGGTGATGGTGATGTGGATTTTGGCGATGGTTTGGATTTGGAAAGTTGTAGATTAGAGATGAAAAATAAAATCCTTTACCTGCTTGCTTTGAGTTTTTGTTTCCTTCAACCTTGTTGCTATTTGCTTGCTGCAGAAAAGAATGAATWAAAGTTGGTAGGCTTTGATAGTTGTTTMTGAAGGGAGTAGAGRTGTGGCTGTAGACGTGAAGACAAGGAGAAAATGGGGTGGATAAGGTTGGACTACCTTTTTAAACCAAGATCAAACATTTTGGAAAGGTTAGGGTTTCGGTTCATGGTGGGCTTGGGTCTAGATTATGACATTGGGCCTTATTGGGCTTGGTTGAAGTCCAAAAATAAAAAATAATTAAAAACGACCCAATAGATTAATTTAAATAAATATTTGGATAAATTTCTAATAATTATAATAGTTTCTTAAAAGTTGAGAATTATAATTTAGGTAAATAAATAAATAATTTACTAAATAATTATAATAGTTTCTTAAAAGTTGAGAATTATAATTTAGGTAAATAAATAAATAATTTACTAAATAATTATAATAGTTTCTTAAAAGTTTTTAATATAATTTTATTTGAAAACGAACTATAAATTCGTTTTAAATAGAATTCTTAGATTATTTAAAACTAAAATAGAAAATTCGTTTATGGCGACGAGCTTGGGATTAAGATTATATTTCTAATGCACAATGATAAATAAAAATAAAAAAAATTATGGAAATATAGAAATATGAAATTGGTGCATGGGCGTTACAACATACCCTCCTTAGAAAAATTTTGTCCTCAAAATTCTGCATTTACTCGGAATGCCGAAATTTGGGTACTTCGCCTTAAACTCTTTATCTTGTTCCCAAATGGCCTCATTCATCCCATGACGTCTCCATTGCACCTTGATCAAAGCTATTTCCTTGTTCCTCAATCGGTGTTTCTTGCGATCCAAAATTGCTTCTGGAGCTTCTTCATAAGTTAAATCCTTATTAACCTCCAACTCTTCATAGCTCGCAATGTGGTGTGGATCGTAGACATACTTTCTTAACATCGACACATGAAAGGCGTTATGAATGCTCGATAAACTTGGTGGTAGTGCAAGCTCGTAGGCCAATTCTCCGATTCTCTTGAGAATTTCAAACGGCCTTATGAATCTTGGTTTCAACTTCCCTTCTGACCAAATCTCACTACACCTCGGATTGGTGCTACCTTCAGAAACACTTTATCGCCCACTTCAAAATGCAGATCCTTTCTTCGACGGTCCACATAAGACTTCTGTCGATCCTGCACAATTTTAGTTCGATCTCGGATCGCAGTAATGTGTTTAACCGTCTCTTGTACCAGTTCGGGGCCCAAAATATTTCTCTCCCCTACTTCGTCCCAATACATAGGAGATCTACACTTTCTCCCGTACAGAGCCTCGTAGGGAGCCATACCAATAGTAGATTGATAACTGTTATTGTAAGCAAATTCCACCAACGGTAGTAAAGCTTCCCACTGACTTCCCAAGTCGAGTATGCAAGTCTTCAACATATCCTCCATGATTTGGTTAGTCCTTTCAGTTTGACCGTCTGTTTGTGGGTGATAAGTTATGCTGAACTTGAGTTTAGTGCCCAAAGCATTTTGCAAACTCTTCTAAAGTTCGAAGTGAACCTCGTATCTCTATCTGACACAATCGAGACCGGTACTCCATGAAACTTAACAATTTCTCGAATGTAGATTTGGGCATATTGTTCCATGTTGAATGTCATCTTGACCGGTAAAAAGTGGGCCAACTTGGTTAAACGATCTACTATCACCCACACCGCCTTGTTACCTCTCGTCGATGGCGGTAAACCTACTACGAAATCTATCGAGATATGCTACCACTTCCATTCTGGAATCTCTAGTGGTCTCAACAAACCTGACGGTCGTTGATTTTCGGCCTTAACTTGCTGACAAACTAGACACTTTCCCACAAAAGTGGCAATGTCTATCTTCATGCTCCTCCACCAAAACACTGTCTTTAAATCCTTATACATCTTAGTACCACCAGGATGTGAGGTGTAAGGAGTACAATGGGCTTCTTCCAAAATTTCTTTCCTTAGACTCTCGTCCTTTGGAACACAAATCCTCCTTTCGTAAAACAAAACTCCATCGTCTGCTAAAATAAAACCTTTGATGGTCCCTTTTCGCACTTTCTCCTTCATTTTGTTTATGAAACCATCCTGGGTTTAAATTTCCTTGATCCTTTCCCTCAAGGTTGGTTGCACCACTAAGGATGCTAAGATCCCCTTTTTGTTCCTTGGAGGTATCACCATCTCGATTTTCATCTTGGCGAACTCGCCAACCAACTTATCTTGTTCAGAAGGTAAACTCATTAGCCCTCCTTTACGACTCAACGCATCGGCTACCACATTCGCCTTCCCTGGATGGTAGTTAATGGTGCAGTCATAGTCTTTAACCAATTCCAACCATCTTCTTTGACGCATATTCAACTCCTTCTGAGTGAACAAATACTTCAAGCTCTTATGGTCGGTAAAGATCTCACACTTGCCTCCATACAAGTAGTGTCTCTAAATTTTCAAAGAATGAACTACAGCTACAAGTTCTAAATCATGCGTAGGGTAGTTCGTCTCATGGGTTTTGAGTTGTCGCGAGGCATACGCCACTACTTTCCCATGTTGCATCAAGACACAACCTAAACCTTGTTTCGACGCATCGCTATAAATAACGAAGTCCTTCGTTGGGTCAGGAATTGTCAAGACGGGCGCAGAAGTGAGCTTTTTCTTCAGTTCTTGAAAACTCTCCTCGCACTTCAAGATCCAAACGAATTTCTCCCCTTTTTTCGTAAGTCGAGTCATCTCACAGCTATCTTAGAAAATCCTTCGATAAATCTTCGATAGTAGTCTGCTAGACCCAGAAAATTGCAAACCTCACTCGCATTCGTGTGGGTGGCCCATCTATTTATAGCTTCAACCTTAGATGGATCCACTTCTATCCCTTGAGCAGTGACGATATGACCAAGGAACACTACTCGGTCCATCCAAAACTCACACTTACTAAACTTCGCATACAACTTCTCCTCGCGAAGTGTTCCCAACACTATTCGTAAGTGTTCTTCATGCTCTTCTCGATTCTTCGAATAAATCAAGATGTCGTCGATGAAAACTATGACGAACTTATCCAAGTAGGGGTGGAAAACCCTATTCATCAAATCCATGAACACTGCTGGAGCATTGCTTAGCCCAAAAGGCATCACCACGAACTCGTAGTGTCCATATCTCGTTCTGAAAATAGTCTTCGGAATGTCACTCTCTTTGATCTTCAACTGATGATACCCCGACCTTCAGTCGATCTTGGAGAAAATGCTTGCTCCTTTCAATTGGTCAAATAAGTCTTAGATTCGAGGTAACGGGTACTTGTTCTTTATGGTGAGTCGATTAAGTTCTCTATAATCGATACACATTCTCATTGACCCATCTTTCTTTTTAACAAAGAGGACTGGTGCTCCCCACGGTGACACACTCGGTCGGACAAAACCTATATCCAACAACTCTTGGATTTGTGCCTTTAGTTCTTGTAGTTCCTTCGGGGCCCTCCTATATGGTGCCTTTGAGATTGGTGCTGCCCCTGGTGTCAAATCAATTGTGAACTCGACTTGACGACTGGGCGGTAATCCTGGTAACTCTTCCGGAAAGATGTCCTGAAAATCTCGAACAATGGGCACTTTGAGCGGCGTCACCTCTACCGCTGGATTGCTAACCAAATTCACCAAGAAACCCTGGCATCTCTCTTTCTTCAACAACTTCATGGCCTTCATTGCTGTTATTACTTGTGGCACCGTCTTAGTCTTGGCTCCATAGAACTTGATCTCTTCACCTTCAAGGAGTTTGAAAGTTATTTCTCTTTCTTGACACTGTATCTTCGCTTGATATTTCGTGAGCCAATCCATTCCTAATATCAAGTCAAAACCTTTCATTTCGATCGCATATAAGTCAGCCTCGAGACTCTTTCCTCCTACACCGATTTTCACTCCCTTATCCATCAAGTTCGTGATCAACACATTCTCGGATGGTAAACCAACTTCTAAGGGTCCCTCTACTCTAGTGCTCTTGACTTCAGTTAAATCATGAAATTTCTTCGACACAAAAGAATGCGAAGCACCCGTATCAAAAGCACAAAAGCAGGAATTCCTGAGACGGTTAACATACCTATTATAACTCCAGGATTCTCTTCAGCCTCATTGCGTGCCATGGCATACATTCGGACATTTCCTCCAATAGCCGGTCCTAGCCTTGGCACTCCACCGCCTTGTTGCCGTTGACCGAACACGGTGCAGAAAGGCACTGTATGCCCACTCTGATGGCAACGGTAACACTTTTCTTGCCTCAGAAGGCATTCTCCAAAATGTCTCTTGTCGTAACTTCGGCACGTGGGTTTGTCACCGCCCGTCTTCTGTTGCTTGCCTTGGTTGGAACTTCCTCCTACCCACTTCCTCTTGTCCACCAAGGTTGTGGGTCCAGACTTCACTTCAAAGACGACTAGGAACCATACGAAAACTGAGAACATAGACTATTCCTTCCATAATAGTAATATCTCTTTTCGTGCAATAAGTCAAAGATAGCCACTAAACCAAAACCACGTCCAAAATAGAAAACAAATGTACGAGGAAAAGAAAGATACTAAAAGTCAACAACGAAAAGGTAGAAAGATTATCAATCTATAATGACGACCGCCTTTCCCTTATTTGAAGAACTTCCTTCCATCGAGGGGTCAACACTAGGTGCTTTACGTCTAGGACAATAAGGTGCAGTGTGAACTAGAGTGTAACACCGGTAACATGCCACTACGTACTCCCCCTTCTCCTTCCCTTTGGAAACCTCTTCATGGTTTTCCTTGGGAGTTTCTTCTTTGGCTAAGCGCCGCAACAATGTTTGATCAACAAAATGAACCCGCTGTATCTACTTTTGAAAAGTCGTTGGAGAGTAGTCATACCCAAGATCAACAAATACACCCAATAAAATGTAATCATGAAATAACATGGAATTAAATGAGCAATTGAATACTTGTAATGAACTTTGTACCTTGAGGATATCGACGAATGTTCAACGAGGAGGATTGGAAATCATTAAATAATTAAAATCTTTATTTTATAAAAAAAAAAAATTCAAAACGGGTCGAGTCTACAGAAGCAAACAAAACTCTAACTCTGATACCACCTTTGTAACGCCCCGAATTCGATAATTTTAAATAGGTTTAAATTTTAAATAATTGAAAGAATCGAAATCTTGGCGTCACAATAAATGTCTAATTTTCATGATTTTAATATAAAAGATCCACAATTTCAAATGTTCAAGAATTTCGCAGCGGAAATATTCATAAAGTCAATAACCAAGTTCCCAACAGTAGAAATTGATAACCATAGTATGATGTCTAGTTAGACTCTTATTTAAAACGTAAAACAAGAGTTAAAAACATAAAACCCAACATCAAGAGTTTTCATTCCTCTCCTCGTTTTCCTTTCATTCGATATCTTCATTTGTACCTGAAAAACACATCGTTGATTTGGGATGAGCTCAACGTACTCAATAGTTACACCGACATATCTCACGTAAATCATAAAACCTACCCTCCTTAGAAAAATTTTGTCCTCAAAATTCTGCACTTACCCGGAATGCCGAAATTTGGGTACTTCGACTTGAACTCTTCCTCTTGTTCCCAAGTGGCCTCATTCATCCCATGACGTCTCCATTGCACCTTGATCAAAGCTATTTCCTTGTTCCTCAATCGGTGTATCTTGCGATCCAAAATCGCTTCTGGAGCTTCTTCATAAGTTAAATCCTTATTAACCTCCAACTCTTCGTAGCTCACAATGTGGTGCGGATCGTAGACATACTTTCTTAACATCGACACATGGAAGGACGTTATGAATGCTCGATAAACTTGGTGGTAGCGCAAGCTCGTAGGCCAATTCTCCGATTCTCTTGAGAATTTCAAACGGCCCTATGAATCTTGGTTTCAACTTCCCTTTCTGACCAAATCTCACTACACCTCGGATTGGTGCTACCTTCAGAAACACTTTATCGCCCACTTCAAAATGTAGATCCTTTCTTCGACGGTCCACATAAGACTTCTGTCGATCCTGCGCAATTTTAATTCGATCTCGGATCGTGGCAATGTGTTTAACCGTCTCTTGTACCAGTTCGGGGCCCAAAATCTTTCTCTCCCCTACTTCGTCCCAATACAGAGGAGATCTACACTTTCTCCCGTACAGAGCCTCGTAGGGAGCCATACCAATAGTAGATTGATAACTGTTATTGTAAGCGAATTCCACCAACGGTAGTAAAGCTTCCCACTGACTTCCCAAGTCGAGTATGCAGGTCCTCAACATATCCTCCATGATTTGGTTAGTCCTTTCAGTTTGACCGTCTGTTTGTGGGTGATAAGTTGTGCTGAACTTCAGTTTAGTGCCCAAAGCATTTTGCAAACTCTTCCAAAAGTTCGAAGTGAACCTCGTATCTCTATCTGACACAATCGAGACCGGTACTCCATGCAACTTAACGATTTCTCGAATGTAGATTTGGGCATATTGTTCCATGTTGAATGTCATCTTGACCGGTAAAAAGTGGGCCGACTTGGTTAAACGATCTACTATCACCCACACCGCCTTGTTACCTCTCGTCGATGGCGGTAAACCTACTACGAAATCCATCGAGATATGCTCCCACTTCCATTCTGGAATCTCTAGTGGTCTCAACAAACCTGACGGTCGTTGATGTTCGGCCTTAACTTGCTGACAAACTAGACACTTTCCCACAAAAGTGGCAATGTCTCTCTTCATGCTCCTCCACCAAAACACTGTCTTTAAATCCTTATACATCTTAGTACCACCAGGATGTGCAGTGTAAGGAGTACAATGGGCTTCTTCCAAAATTTCTTTCCTTAGACTCTCGTCCTTTGGAACACAAATCCTCCTTTCGTAAAACAAAACTCCATCGTCTGCTAAAATAAAACCTTTGATGGTCCCTTTTCGCACTTTCTCCTTCATTTTGTTTATGAAACCATCCTGGGTTTTGAATTTCCTTGATCCTTTCTCTCAAGGTTGGGTTGCACCACTAAGGATGCTAAGATCCCTTTGTGTTCCTTGGAGGTATCACCATCTCGATTTTCATCTTGGCGAACTCCTCAACCAACTTATCTTGTTCAGAAGGTAAACTCATCAGTCCTCCTTTACGACTCAACGCATCGGCTACCACATTCGCCTTCCCTGGATGGTAGTTAATGGTGCAGTCATAGTCTTTAACCAATTCCAACCATCTTCTTTGACGCATATTCAACTCCTTCTGAGTGAACAAATACTTCAAGCTCTTATGGTCGGTAAAGATCTCACACTTGCCTCCATACAAGTAGTGTCTCTAAATTTTCAAAGAATGAACTACAGCTGCAAGTTCTAAATCATGCGTAGGGTAGTTCGTCTCATGGGTTTTGAGTTGTCGTGAGGCATACGCCACTACTTTCCCATGTTGCATCAAGACACAACCTAAACCTTGTTTCGACGCATCGCTATAAATAACGAAGTCCTTCGTTGGGTCGGGAATTGTCAAGACGGGTGCGAGAAGTGAGCTTTTTCTTCAGTTCTTGAAAACTCTCCTCGCACTTCAAGCTCCAAACGAATTTCTCCCCTTTTCTCGTAAGTCGAGTCATCGTCACAGCTATCTTAGAAAATCCTTCGATAAATCTTCGATAGTAGCCTGCTAGACCCAGAAAATTGCAAACTTCACTCGCATTCGTGTGGGTGGCCCATCTATTTATAGCTTCAACCTTAGATGGATCCACTTCTATCCCTTGAGCAGTGACGATATGACCAAGGAACACTACTCGGTCCATCCAAAACTCACACTTACTAAACTTCGCATACAACTTCTCCTCGCGAAGTGTTCCCAACACTATTCGTAAGTGTTCTTCATTAATTAAAAACGACCCAATAGATTAATTTAAATAAATATTTGAATAAATTTCTAATAATTATAATAGTTTCTTAAAAGTTGAGAATTATAATTTAGGTAAATAAATAAATAATTTACTAAATAATTATAATAGTTTCTTAAAAGTTGAGAATTATAATTTAGGTAAATAAATAAATAATTTACTAAATAATTATAATAGTTTCTTAAAAGTTTTTAATATAGTTTTATTTGAAAACGAACTATAAATTCGTTTTAAATAGAATTCTTAGATTATTTAAAACTAAAATAGGAAATTCGTTTATGGCGACGAGTTTGGGACTAAGATTATATTTCTAATGCACAATGATAAATAAAAATAAAAAATAAAAATATAAAAAATTATGGAAATATGGAAATATGAAATTGGTGCATGGGCGTTACATGTCCCCTTTACCACTACTGTCTACCTCATCAACAGGCTACCCTCCAAAACCACTCAGTATAAAAGTCCTCATCACCTCTTACTAAATCAAAATCCCAACTACACTCAAATCAAACCCTTTGGGTGTCTCTGTTACCCTCACCTTAGGCCATTCAATAAACACAAACTCCAGTTCAGGTCGCAACCCAGTACCTTCCTTGGTTTTAGTGAAAACTATAAGGGATTCAAAGTCTTACTCCCCGATAACAAGGTCATAATTACCAGACATGTAATCTTTGACGAGCTCAAATTCTCCTTCTCCAAGAATTCCGGATCCCACTCCTGCTACAATATGCAACTATCTATACTTGGTCCACCTCCACTTATACTAATTCCCCAAGCTATTACCCCATCAACGACCTCACCACCATCACATGCGACCTCACCACAACCACATGCGACTTTCCCATAATCGCCAACGACCTCCCCACAACCTCCCAATCATCCATCTATACTTGGTCCCCCTCCTCTTCTGTCCGTTCCCCAGGTAGCGACCACTCCACTGTCACCACAACCTCCTATAATCCATCACTTCAGTCCTACTCATCAGCCAATCTCACTACCCTCCGGCCAATCCAGTCCCTCTACTATTCCTCTTACTATAGATTTACCAATTATGAGTTCTCCACACACTTCTCCTTTTCCTTCTGGACCAAGAACTAACCCTTTTGCAGGTAGACACAACATGATGACGAGGGATAAAGTGGGAATCTAAAAGCCTAAGGTGCTCAGCACGTAGCTCCTTGATTTAAGGGAGTTCTCCTCCTATGTTGAAGCTTTAACGCATCCCAGATGGAAAGCGGCTATGTGTGAAGAATATGTGGCTCTTATTAAGAATCAAACATGGTCTCTCTCTGAGCTAACTCCAGGAAAGGCTTTGATTGGTTTCAAGTGGGTGTTCAAACTGAAAACTCGTGCTGATGGAACTATAGCTCGAATAAAGCCAGATTGGTCGCCAAAGGATATAATCAAGTGCCAGGATTTTCATTTTTCCGAAAATTTCAGCCATGTTGTGAAAGCTACCACTATTAGAGTGGTCCTCTCTATAGCTGTCAACTGTAGTTGGTCGGTCAAGCAATTGGATGTTAATAATGCCTTTTTGAATGGAGAGCTGGACCGAGAAATCTTTATGGCTCAGCCACCTAGTTTTGAATAGGACAGTTCCAGTCTCCAGGTGTGCAGACTGTCTAAAGAAATTTAAGGGCTTATACAGGCTCCCCGATCCTGGTTTGGGAAGTTGCGAGTTGTTCTTCTTCGATTTGGGATCTCTGCTTCTAAGGCTAATATTTCTCTTTTCTACTTAAACACTTCCTCCGGCTGTATCTGGTTGTTAGTGTATGTTGACGACATCCTCGTCACGGGCAGCAACAACGCTAGAATTCTAAAGCTCATCACCTACCTTGATTCAACTTTCTCATTAAAGAATCTAGGTGAACTGCACTATTTTCTTGTTATTGAGGTCAAGCACACAGCTCAGGGTTTACATCTGAATCAGAGCAAGTACATTATGAATCTTCTGGAAAGAGCTGGAATGGATGGAGCAAAAGCCACTCCTACACCCATGGTTGTCTCTCCTGTCCTATCTAAGTTCCAAGGGAAACCAACTGTTGATCCATCCTTTTACAAGAGTATTGTTGGATCTCTTCAGTATATTACCATCACTAGGTCTGATATTTCTTATAGTGTCAAAAAAGTGTGCCAATATATGCATTGTCCTCTCAACACACACTGGCAAGCTGTCAAAAGAATTCTGCGATACCTTGCCGGCACTATTGCTTATGGAATCACCTACAGTAAAACCTTACACTTTACTCTCGCAGGTTTTTTAGATTCAGACTGGGTCGACGATCTGGATGACAGGAAGTCTGTTACTGGGTTTTGTATCTTTCTAGGATGAAATATTTTCTCCTGGTGCTCTAAAAGCAAACCTCTGTCTCTAGGTCCAGCACCGAGGCTGAATATCGCAACCTAGCTCATGCTACTGCAGAAATAATATGGATCCGATCCTTGATTTACGAACTTCATGTCACTCTTCTGCTGCTCCTCGAATTTGGGTTGACAATCAAAGTGCCATTATTGTCGCCTCCAATCCTTTTCTTCATGCTCAAACAAAGAACTTTGAATTAGATCTTCATTTTGTTAGAGACCTCATTGTGAAGCACTGCTGTAAGTTCAGTTTGTTCCTTCTATTGATAAGATGCCGATGTCTTCACCAAATCGCTATCTCATCAATTCTTCATTCGGATCCGGAATAAACTATATGTCCTTTCTCTCGCCACACTCGAATTGAGGGGGGATATTAGAGGGTGACCTGATAAATTCAAGTCGCATGGTCTCAGCGACCGGAATATGATACAACACTAGGTCACAAGATTGTCGACCACTCAGGTCGCACAAGAGGTCGCATAGGGAGCTAGCAATGAGTCTCAAATGCTATCGACCTAGACTGCGTCAGCTGATGATGCCAGACCTAGTCTAGTACATCTAGCTCAATACAGCTGTCATAGTGTACTGTAGCAATAGTAACCACATACTCTATGGAGACATTGAAGAGTGTACTGTAGCACTCCTAGACACATATTATAGGGCTACATTTATCGTACATGCTGCTATATAAAGTTGTAACATTCTCTACTGTAACCATTGAGAAAAATGACTGAATGAATATATAAAAAAGTTAAACACTGAATCTTACCAAATATGAGTTCTTTACTTTATTTCAGTTAACACATGTATAAATAAAGTAGCAAAATGATAAATTAATATACTTGCTAATCTGAACAAGCTCGCGAAGAAACTCTACTTGCATGCATGGCCTGGTACCTTGTGACTGTTAGAATAGGGTGACCAACAAGCCAACTTATGGCTGTGGTCTGACCATTCTCTTACAATACAATCGTTTTTATTCGTAATAATATCTTTTATACATATTGGCATTCCATATCTTTTGTCCCATGCTAGTTGCATAGGTATGGTCCTTATGAAGTTACTTTATTACGATGGATTGGTCTAGCATAACCGTGAGATAATCCAGCACGTAATGTAACTCGTCGAACTTGTTCCTAGTCATAGGGTTACGCCATAATGAGGATACAGGCCTTTCCCGTTAAAACTAGTACTTAGTGTATGTGGACCGCGTCTCATCGGTCACGGTGTCTGGACATCGACATACATAAGTAGGTGCTCATAAGATGAGTTCACTGAACTCCCTCACCTAGAAATCTCTAAGTGGTTCCCACTCATCGAGTAGATGATTTCTATGGTATAGCGTACAACATTAATCCTTAAGACCCAGACCTCATCGTGACTTCACTAGAGGACAGGCTATGTTGTGACTTGTCTCTGTGTCTCCTTGGAGGCCGATCAAAAGGGGCAACGTTCG
>BMAC01000307.1:470046-527742 GCA_014905375.1 Phtheirospermum japonicum
TTCTGGAAAATGTATATTCTAGATCGCTTGCCAAATTGACGTTTTGGAAAATGTATATTTTAGAACGTCTTTTCTTAATGGCGTTCTGGAAAATGTATATTCTAGAAAGTCATTTTGAAAATGACGTTATAGAATATACATTTTTCAGATCGTCATTTTCTTAATGGCATTCTGGATAATGTATATTTTAGAACGTCTTTTTTTTAACCGATCTGGAATGTAATTTAAAGAACATATTAACCGGGAAAAACTATTTTCTAGAACGAGTAAATTGTTATTCTAGAACGTCTCAAATAACCGTTCTAGAATATCGGATATTCTAGAACGCCTCAGAAAGCTGATCTGGAAAATCTGATATTCTAGAACAGCTCTAGTCAGAACACTTGGACAGGGCGTTCTGGAATATCTGAAATAGGGCGTTCTAAAAAACTGTTTCTGAACTAGTGATTATTTTTTCTTTTAAATTGATTCAGAGAGTTCTCGCTCTGAAGATGATATTAATTAAGTTGAATGTTCGTGTCGATTTCCTCTCTCAAGTAATGCAATTCCCATTTTTATTGCTTTCTATTCTTTAATTATCCGACTATAAATAATGATTATATGATGATATAACTCAGCTGAAGATGCATACATCTTTTAGGTGAATTGGTTGGAAAGATTTCTTTAGTACAATTTTTATGTTGCTGGAGAGAGTTATGAAGGTCCTGCTCTGAATTAATTTTGTTGGCATTAACTAATTAAGTTGATAGTAAATAAATAAATGTTTTATTATTGATCACCCTAATTATAGAGGGCACTACACCCCATAGCTGGTGAATCTTATACTTGAGAAAAATATGGAGTCGGTAATCAAGATTCGGATGAAGGGGATCATGGTAAGATTATTGACATGTTGAATAAACACACACCTTTATAACTATTCTACCAAACAATCCCAATTAATTAATTCAAGTTTAAACTTATATTCTCAAACTTACCACCTTATGATTAACAACTACTTTTACTGAACACTTCTTCTAAAAGCACAAGTCTTGCACAAACTCCTTAAATCTTCTTCATATAGAGCTCTAATCATGTGATCATTAAACTAGCAGTTCTCTAATCACGTATTTATTAATATTGTTTAATTCAATTTTTTCAGCAAGAGTCAATGGGCTAGCCTGCAAAGACCCTGCATTAGTCCAAGCCATTGTCTTCTCTCCTTCAGTGGGCTTTACCTGCCCGGAAACGTATCAAACCACAATGTCCTCTTCAAGTCCCCTAATCAAATTCGACCAAATTTAACAAAAACAAAACCCTAACCCCTAAATTCATAGTCGAAAATAAAAGTACGCATTGTCGTATTGATTTGATTCAGTATCAATCAGACCAACAAATTTTTAATTCAAGACGAGATATTAATTACATGTATGAAAATCCTTCTACCAAAAAATATACTTTAGGTTTTGCAGGTAGCGTAATTTTAGTATTATCGGTGGTGGTGGCTTGGCTGTCGGACTGTGGTTGGTGGTGGCCGTTGGACTGCCAGTGGTTGTGGTGGGTGGTGGCAGCAGTGGTGAATTTGTATGTGGCGGGGATTGGGATTTTGTAATAAAAATGAAGTTAGTGGTGAATTTGGATGTGGCGGGGGTTTGAGATTTTTTAATAAAAATGAAGTTCATTTTATATGGAAAAGAAATAAGGCATCTCCAAATGATCCATATGAGGGATTGAAATGTAAATTGATGGTCATGGAGAATAATTCATACTACAAGAGCACTTGAAGATCATGCGCTTGAAGAGAACTCTTTCAATTTCGGGTTTTCTTCGGATCATTTTTGAGCCACCAAAACCTTCCTCATCTTCTTATTCTCTTTTTTCGGAAAATTTGAGGGCATATTCCATTTTACTAATTGCCATTTCCTTTTATTGCTCCAGCAAAACCAACTTCTGATTAGCCTTCTTTAGATCTTTTTGAGCTAGAGTTAATTCGACCTCGAGTCCAGATATTTCGAGTTCGAATTTCTTTTCAGCTATGTTCTTCGCCACTAAAGCCTCTTTCAGCTTCTTATTTTCTTTGTCGGACAATTTCGGGTATTTTTCTTACTTTAACAAGAGACTTTGATTTTTCTTTCCCACCATAACCAACTTCTCATTAGCCTTCTTCAGAATTTCACGAGCTAGAGTTAATTCGGCCTCAAGCTCTAACAATTTCAAACTACGAGTACCATTTTTCTGCAAAAGAAGTAAAAAAAACAAAAATACTATTTATTTTAAGTCAGGAAACATATTTAAGTACGAGCAGATTATATCAACCACACTTTTCAATGATTACATTTTCTTTTTGGCACGTTAATTTCTGCTCCATTTTCCATGTGTAAAAAACGATATCATGGACAAAACAATACACAATTAGCGAATAGCTGTTAGCTGATTATATTAGCGGATAGCGGATAGCTGATTGTATTAGCTGATTTGACTAGCTGATTGTATTAGTTGTTTATATAGAAGTGTTTGGTGAATAGCTTATAGCGGATAGTTATTTAAATTTATAAAATGACCAATAAGGGACACGAACTTATTTTATTGTTGAGTTTTTTTGATAATAATTTTAATTTATATGATGAATTAATTGAATAATTAGAGAAATATACACAATATATATATATATATATATATATATATATATATATATATATATATATATATATATATATATATATATATATCACCCCTATATATTAATGCAAAATTCTCCTAACCTATGTGTCTGCTTCGCATGCTTCGTTTGGCAAATAAAAAATTATGGTGCTTCGTTTGCTTATATGTCATTCGAGCCTAATATTTGCCTAATTTAATACTTTTCTTTTTATTATATCTTACCTAATTTAATTCTTTATTATATTTTTCTTATTCAATACTTTCCTTTGATTCTACTAACATAAATAAGTCATATATAATTAGTAGATAAAATCTAAATTAGTTATTTTAGTTAAAAGACAAACTACATATGAAATAATTTTAAATACAAAAAAAAACTATTATGAAAATAACTAAATAAATTTTATTCGTAATAGGATTTAAAATAATTTTATTTTTTGAGTTTCAAATATTCTATATAGGTAATATATGAGTTATTTACAATAATTTAAGTATGTACTAAGTATTAGTAATGCATTCAATCTAATCATAAAATTTTTAAATATATACTAATAATTAATAAATATTAATTAGATATCAATAAAAAGAGACACGGGTTGAGACTATGACATCTTTTGAATATCTCAAATTATGTAACTAATAATTATTAACGAATTTATCTAAACATTAATATATAAAATAATTTAATAATAATAATTAATTAGATATTTAAGTTAGAATATGACGTCTTTTGAATTTTTGTAAGTATGTAACTAAGATTATTAATAAATTTAATTTAAACATCAAATAAAAAATTACTTAATATTTATAATAATTAATAAATATTAGACATGTACAAGGCACGGGTTGAGAATACATTATTTTAATTTTTTATTTAGATTTAAAATTCAGTAATTATCACAATATTTTTTATATTTATCTTTTGATAAGTCTCGTGTAATACACGGGTGTTAAACAAGTATATATTAAGGCAAAATCCTCATAATCTATGTGTCTATTTGTATGCTTTGCTTGGATAATAAAAAAAATTGATGCTTCCGTTGCTTATGTCACCTGAGCCTAATATATACCTAATTTAATATTTTTTTTTGGTATCTTACCTAATTTAATATATTCTTTTTATTATATTTAGCCTAACTTGATTATTTTCTTTTATTATATTTTGTCTAATTCAGTAATTTCTTTTATACTCCTAATATAAAAATATAAACAAGTCATTTATAATTGGTAGAAAAAATTCTAAATTAATTATTTTAATTAAAAGATAAATTATATGTGAAATAATTTTAATTGCAAGAAAAGTTTATTTAATTGTATTTATAATTAAATCTGAAATAATTTATTTTTAAAATTATAAATATTTTGTATAGGTAAATTATGACATATTTGCAATAATTGGGTTATCTAACTAAATATTAGTAATGAATTAAGTCTAAATATAAAAAGATAAAATTATATAATAATTAATTAATATTTATTAGACAATGACACAATGCGAGAAGTCTTGAAGTATGACACCTTTTGAAAATTTTAAAGTATGTAACTATAATTATTAATAAAATTAATCTAAACATAAAAATATAAACTGAGTTAATAATATTTAATTAATATAGATTAGAGACGGGTTTATAATGCAACATCTTTTATATTTTTGTAAGTATGTAAATATAATTATTAATAAATTTAATCTAAACATGAAAATATAATATTAATTAATAATTATAATAATTAATAAATTGAATAGGGCATGGGTTGAGAACACATCCTTTCAGTTTTTCATTTTTTATTTAAAACTTTTTAATTTTCACAAATATTTTTTATATTTAATTTTTTATAAATCTCATGTAATACACGGGTGTTAAACTAGTATATATATATATATATATATATATATATAACTCAAGATTTCATTGATATCAAATATACAAATTCTTTGAGTTGCTAGATTGAAATTATATTTTAACTTAATTTATGAAAATGGATAAATGTTAATAATACTAATTACTAAAAAGTAAAAACAAAGGATCTTATAGCATCTCCTGTAACATTTCATGTGTGTGTCCTAATAATTATCACCTCGCTAATAATTACTTGCCAGATTAAGGCAATCAACCCATATTGGGTAACTATATAGAAGATGTGTAAATAATCAAACAAAAAATCATTTATGAATAAGTCTCAAAACTCTCCAACATGCGTGGGGTCTGATTTCTAATTCAGCTGAACTTTACAAGAATCTGAAATTATTGGTGTCTGATATTTAATCACATATACAAATATTTATAATTTGAGATTTGAGAGAGGGAAGAAGAAAAAAATCCGTGGCGTGAGATATTTATGTGGTAAGTTAACTTAAATATTAATTTTAGAGGATAAGTTTGTTATTTAACCCTATTTTTCAATCCTCTCTACCCAAAATGCTGATACAAGGAGTTTTTTCTAAAAGAGCTATTTGGACCCAAAAAGCTAATTAAATCCTCTATTTACCAAACATATCGATTAGAGGATTGACTGGTCTACCTTCTCAAATGAGTCAAATCCTCTAATTTTGTGGATCAAGTAGGGCAATGAGCTTATCTGTCGACAGTTTATCATTTGGAGCTCCAGATACACCATATTTATATTAACAAGAAAATTATTAATTCTTAGAGCACATTTTAGGGCTAAATAGGAAATGAAACATGGGTAAATACATTATACTACAGAAGTTAAAGCATAAAATGCAATTTGATAAATATGTTATTAGGCCAAATACTGAGTTATTTTTAGTCTTTCACTAATAGTTTGTTTTCCTTCACAAATTAGTACTATTTTTATTCTCCTTTAATTCTTATCTAACAAGATATTGAAAAACAAAAAGAAAACATTAGGAAACGAATATTAATTGAGACACACGATAGATATAAATAATAAATGCTAAATTGGCTAAATCTACAAATACTAGGGTTTTTTCAAATATAAACTCCAAACTAACTAAGATCTACCAATACAAGAATGAAAAAGGAACATGTTATTTAAAACCCCAAAATAAACCACTGATCATAATAAAAACTTATGATCATGAATTAAATGATGTATATACAAATTATTATTTTGGTCAATTATGTTGGTCACTTTCTAAAAAAGATACGTCATGTTGGCCAATATCAAATCACGTCTTCTAAGTTGGCAAATTCATCTAATAAGGTACAAAAAAAAGCCTGACTGGGCTTCTATGCTTACGTGACATGACCGAATCATTTCTTATCGTTTTTGATTTAAACTAAATTGAGAAATTAAACAAATTTACCCTAAATACCCTTTTTATTTTCATTTTCTTTATTCTTTTTTATTTTTCCTCCCATTCATCTCCCAGCCTCCCCCCACCCACCCACCTCGTTGGGAAATCTATGGATGGATATCTGAATTCTTGACTCTACTTTTAATCCTCGGATCTCATTCTGGCTGAATATCTCGGATAAAATATTTTCAAGAGTTTATAAATTCCATCATTTACCATAATAAGTCTTTCGTTTCTTTTATGGAAGAGTGGCATGCAACATTATCTTTCTTCCCCATTTTCTGGTTCATGTTTTGAGGATTGGTCAAAGTAGAATTAAATTTGTCTTAATCAACCAAGTAAATATACTAATAAATAAGAAAAAGGAAAAATAGTATGCTATAATTAAATTGATCACGTCTGGCCTAAGAAGTAGGAACTATACTAATTGGGATCATCCGTAACTATTTCTTCAGTTGACCGGGGTGGAGATTGAAGATTGAAGGTGACGGAAATTAACAAAAGACATCTTAGATCCATAAAGATCTATAATTATTCATTTGCTTCATTTTCTTTATCTATCGAGTCCACACCTGACATCTGTGTTGGCCTTGTGAAAGCTTCAATGGTTGTTATTGAAATTTGGGCTAATTAAATGGTCCTTTAAATTGAGAGAGCCAAAAAACATGAGATTGATTATTGAAAAATGATCCTCCAAATTCATCTCCATCTCCAATCTCTGTAAATTACCCTCCGCTCAAGACCAAGGAGAAAGAAATAGCGAGAAGAGAGGCGCGCCGCCGCATACGAAAGTGGAGACGCCCATCCGCCGTCTTGTTCGTCGGCAATGTGAGACTCCGGGGCGGTCATGATTTTGGATGGGCCGTCCCTCCTGCTCCCCTTGCTGGTAATTTGACAGTGCAAAAGGTGGTGAACGAGTAGGGAAGAAGATGCCCTTATTTGGGTTCTTATAATTTAGGCTTTATGAGTTTGATATTATTATTAGGCCCAAGTCTGAAAACCGGAGCTTTTGATTTTTTTCGTTGGGAGTTGAATTGGAGGAGAAATAAAAAATAATAAAGAAAATGAAAATGAAAGGGTATTTAGGGTAAGTTTATTTAATTTTTCAATTTAATTTAAGTCAAAAATGATAAGAAATGATTCAGTCATGCCACGTAAGCATAGAAGCCCGACGGGCTTTTTTTGTACCTTATTTGATGAATTTGCCAACTTAGAATATGTGATTTGATGCTGGCAAACATCACGTACTTTTTTTGAAAAGTGACCAATATAATGGATTAAAAATGAAAATTTTCCGAATTATGTAAGTATATATCCTTTCTATTGAAGAAATTATAATCCCTTCAATGGAAGATTGGGTCTTTTATTTTTTTATTAAAATGCTGACATTTTCTTCTTGATTTTACTGAGAGTTTATAATGAAAAAAGTAATACATACATACATATATATATAGAGAGAGAATACATATATAGAGAGAGAGATAAAAAAATCAATGATAAATATATAAACATAAAATAAATCTTCAAAAATTATAAAAAGAATATAATAATTTATATAATTTTTATATTATTAAAATTTTAATTAATACAAAATTAATAAACTCGGAGATAAATAGAAGAATATAAAATGAATCTTATAAAATAATAAAACATATATCAAAATATATATGAGAAAATCTATTATAAATGAATTTTAAAATTTCTATATTTATTATATGTTTCTTAATATTTATATTATATTTTATATTTATAAATTATTTATATTAACTCTTATTGATTACAAATATATTAACTAGATTGATGGAAAGAGAAAAAGAAAATAGAAAAGGAAAAGAGAGAGCAAAACACATTTTTGTTTTTAATTTAATTTTACAATTTCGTTTATAAATAGGGATTGCTGACGGGTAAAGACCGTCAGCTACCCGTCAGCAAGCCGTCAGTATTTTACTTTGGCGATGGGTATGCTGACGGGTCATTATGCTGAAGGGTGCGGGACCGTCAGCATAATTAAAATTTAAAAAAAAAACCGTTGACGGGCTCTACCCGTCAGCATAATTTAGAAAAATAAAAAAAAAATTATGCTGACGGTTATCGTGCCCGTCAGCATTTCTGATATTGAACAGAACAAATTTGTTGTACACAGATACAAAACGCGAGAAAAAAAATGGGAGCGGTAAAAAACATCGCCTTGCCGCTGTCCGTCGTTGCCCGCTCGCCCTTGCCGCCGTCCGCTGTCGTTCGTCCGCTGCCGCCTGCTCTCCCTTGCCACCGCCCTCCATCGCCCGCCTACCAGCTGAGCCGCCCGGCGCCGCCCTCCGTCGCCTGTCGAGTCGCCGCCGACTGTGAAGGTAAGTTTTTTTTTTATTTTTTATATATTTTATGAATTATATTGTATATTTTTTATTTAACTATAATTGATGGTTTAATTAGTGTTGAATTTTAGGGATTGTTGTATAATTAGGGTTAATTTATGGATAATTATATAATTAGGTTGATGTTAGGGATAATTATATATTTAGGGTTTAATTTATGGATAATTATATAACTATGGTTTTATTAGGAATAGTTATATAATTAGTGTTTAATTAGGAATAATTATATAGTTAGGATTTATATAATTATGGTTCAATCTAGGGATAATTATATAATTAGGGTATGGATAATTATATAGTTAGGGTTTAATTAGGAATAATTATATAATTAGGGTTTAATTTAGGGATAATTATATAATTAGGGTTTGATTTTAGGAATAATTATATAATTAGGGTTTGATTTTAGGGATAATTATATAATTAGGGTTTGATTTTAGGAATAATTATATAATTAGGGTTTGATTTTAGGGATAATTATATAATTGGGGTTTGATTTTAGGGATAATCATATAATTTGGATTCGTTAGTTCAATTAGGGTTCGATTATGCAATTATCATTTAAAGTGTATGCGATGGTGGTCTTTAAATGCCGTGGTGATCGATTGTGTTAATTTAATATATGGTATTGTTGTTGTTATGGTTTAATTGGGATTGATTGATGTTGTGATTGGTTTGGGAAGACGTCGGTGATGATGTGGTGTACGCACCGGCCGGGAGGTTCCGTCCCTCCAATAACGGTTTTCAAAATTATTTTAAAAAATAATGGTGGTTTTAAAAAGTGCGTGGTGCAAGTTACACCAAATCATAATCAAAAACTGACAGCATATATTAGGACAGCAAAAGTTGCTGTGTTTTTTGCATAGCACCGCATATAAAATCTTTACACATTGAAACACTTACCTTAATCATGTTAGGGATTTAGTATCAAATAGGGAGTTTGATAGTAAATTCTGGATTGTCCACTGATTTGGACAATTTGAGAATGTGATTGTAATGTGATTATCTTACGTCGTATGTATTTTGTGAACTTTTGAATTTCAGTTTCCATCTCTCCTTTGTTCTCGGGTGCACTGCAATATATGTGTACTTAGAGAACTAAGGGGAGGTTCTGCCGAAATCTTCAGGTTCTTGAAATGCATAGTAAGATAACTTTATTACTGGAGACCACATTCTTGAATGGGATAGTGCCTTTACCAAAAATTCAATCATTTTCTATAGGCACCCTCATAGCGCTCGATTCTCTACAATCTGATCATCCATATTGTTAATCACATTTAGGATATTATAGGATGAGTTCTGATCATTGTTGGGTGCACAAACGGAGGGCAGACGGTTATCTGTCTAACATGTTTGTGGAAGGGGTAGTGAGTTTCATACAATTTGTACTCACCTATGAAGCAATGAAGGACGGGGAAGAACTGAAGTGTCCTTGTAATGCTACTAAATGTAGGAACTTCAGTTACCACGATGTAAACGAGATCAAATTTCATCTCGTTTAAAATGGATTACTATATTTGGACATTTCATGGTGAAATAAATCTTGATTCCACGCATCATCTCGACCCTAAAGTTTAAGTTAGAGGATCATCTTACGCCGCCCCTGAAGAATCATCAAACGCTTACATTAATATGGTTCACGATGCGGCCAGTCCGAGCTTTGTATCCAGCCCTAATGCTGAAGAACCTCCCATTCCTGAGGCCAGAAGTTCTACGATATGTTGAGTGCTGGAAATCAACCTTTGTATCCCGGATGTGAGAAACATTCTCAGTTATGTCTAGTTGCCCATCTCATGAATCTGAAGGCAGAAAATCGCATGTCCCAAAAGTGCTATGATAAAGTACTAGATTTAATTAAAGAAGTTGTGCCGAAATATGATCATATACCAGATAACCTCTACAAGAGCAAGAAGTTATTGAGTGGCAAGGGCCTACCGGTTTAGAAGATTGATTGTTGCATCAACAATTGTATGATATACTGGAGAGACGATGCTGATTTGACCAGTTGCAAGTTTTGCAACCATCCTCGATTCAAACCCGCTATGCAGGGAAAAGCAAAATGACAGAAAAGCAGTATTCCATATAAGAAGATATATTATCTTCCGTTAATTCCTCGTCTATGATATACACATCTATAGCAACTGCAAAGGACATGAGGTGACATGATGAACACATTGTTGAGGAAGGTGTGATGCGTCACCCATCAGATTCAAAGGCCTAGAAACATTTCAATCAAACTCATCTAGAGTTCACCACCGAAAGTCAGAATGTAAGATTGGGCCTTTGCACATATGGTTTTCAACCTTTTGGTTGTTTCGGGGCACAATATTCCTCGTGGCCGTTGATAGTCATACCATACAACTTGCCTCCATGGATTTGTATGAAAGAGCAATACATGTTCTTGAGTGTTCTTGGTTTAGGCCCCCAAAACCCAAATTATAAGTTAGATGTGTTTCTGCAACCTTTAATTGCTCAGTTGAATCAGTTGTGGATGGTCGGTGCACCCTCATATGATATTTCTACAAAACAGAATTTTCAATTGCGGGCAGCACTCATGTAGACAATTAGCGATTTCCCCGCCTACCCATGTTTTGTGGTTGGAGCACGACTGGCAGAACGACATGTCCATATTTCATGCAACGTTCGGATGCATTTACTCTCAAGTGCAGCAAAAGAAAATCTTGGTTTGATAATCATCGGAAGTTTTTTGATAGTGATCATCCTTTTCAAAAAGATAGAAGGAATTTTCAAAAAAAATAGAAAGGTGGAGACTCCACCTCCGAGCATACGATTGGGAATGGAGATTTTGGTAGAGATAGAAAGTTTGGGGCTTTTGAAAATTATTGATCTAGATGCAGAAGCTGTCAATGGACGCATATCAAAAACAAGTGGTTGGAGGAAAAGAAGCATATTTCGGGATTTACCGTATTGGAGCACAAACTTGATTCGGCATAATCTAGATGTTATGCATATCGAGAAGAATGTGTTTGACAATATTTTCAACACAGTTATGAATGTCAAGGGGAAGACAAAAGACACTCCCAAATCTAGGGAAGAACAAAATGACTATTGTTTTCGTCCCGACTTACAACAAGACGCAGCAGGAAAGTATTATATTTGAAGCTTTCCTTGGGTTTGTAAGCTCAAGAAGTATTCAAGTACTCCCTTGGATTTTATTTTGTTGCAATTTCATTCAAGATTTTGGATTCTCTATTTAGTTCAAGTAAGCTTTCCTTTAATTTTATGATTTTCTTCAATTTCATGTTTTGTCTTCAAGTTATGCCTTTTGCCTTAGCTCTTAGATTAATTGTTAGATCTTGCGAATCGTCCATGGGATATAGGTGAGTGACACACCTTGATCATAGATCGAGTACTTGATCGTCTTCAATTTCATGCTTGTTCTTCAATTTCATGCTTGTTTTTCATTTTATGAATTTTGCCTTAGCTCATAGATTTCTTGTTAGATCTTGTTAATTGTCCATGGAATTTAGGTGAGTGACACACCTTGATCATAGATCGAGTCCTTGATCGTCTTTATTTTGAGTTCTTCATGTGATTTATTTTGAATTAAACTTTCATGCATAGTTTTATGTTAAATCCTAGATCTACTCTTCATTTCTTGTTATTTCTCGTAAAGTTTTAAACTTTCACGCTAACTTCTATTTTTCTTTCAATTGGTGCTTTCAATTTTTGCTAATTTGCATTATTTAGATTTTTATGATCATGCATGCATGGTTGTACTTTAGGTTGTTTTAGTTGTATTTGGTGAAACATTGCTTTTACTTGCATATTTTCATTCTTGCTTGCAATTTCGATTTCGGCACACGCTCGAGGTATCCTAAAGACTTGCATTTCCACTCATAGTTAGTTTATTTTCATAGTTTCATTTTATTTTCGTTTTCATTTATATTCCAAAAGAAAAAAACACATTGATTAACACAAACAATCGAATTCCAATAATACCGAGCCAATGAACCCACTTTTCATATTTCACCACCACTAAAAGCTACAAAACAATAAGAATCAAATCTTTGGCGTTGCATTGATATGAAAGGATTGAGATTGTTTGGAATGAAGAGTCACGATTGTCATATGTTCATGCAAAGGTTGATACCAATTGCCTTTCGAGAACTGCTTCCCCACCCCGTGTGGAAGGCCCTCACAAAAATGAGTTTGTTTTTTAAGAGCCTCAGATACAGAGTGGTTGGGACTGATGATATGCATCATTTAGAGCGTGATATTCCTTTGCTTTTGTGTCAGCTTGAAAAGATCTTTCCGCCTAGTTTTTTCGACTCCATGGAGCATTTGAAAGTTCACTTAGCATACGAGGCGAGAGTCACAAGTCCAGTACAATATAGGTGAATGTATCCATTTGAGAGATTTTTCTTCAAAAACTAAAGAATAAATGAGGAACAAGGCGAGCATTGAGGGATTATTAGTAAATGCATATCGCATCGAAGAGGCGTCAACTTTCCCTTCGTACTATTTTGAAGATCATGTCTTCACGAAGAAAAAAAGTTGCCTCGTAATGATGATGGACATAATGGTGAAGATGATGATGACGACGCTCCCTCATTGTTTAAGAAATATGGTGAAACGTTTGCAGTATCGGGAAAAAGACTCTTGAGCAAAGAAGAATTAGATGCGGCGAGGAATTACGTTTTACTGGACTATGAAGAAGTGAAAGAATTTATCAGGTTTGAAATTTCATCATTTCCAATTTTTCAACGTAACATTATTCATATAATAAATTAAGAGAATATTTAATTTTATTTATACGCAGTGTATTCACGGAGCTTTTGAATAGTCTCAACCAAACAGGACGGACGACAGACTGAATTAGAAATTGGAAAATGAATTTGCCGATTAGTTTGAGAGATATGTGAGTTGTTATAAAATAATTATATACAATTGTGATATATATACCACTTAAATCAATACCTTAGTAAATTATATGTTTATTACTCTTCATCAATATAGGCAAAAGATCCCTTGAACAATGTCACCGACCATTACATTAAGAGTCTAGCAATAGGTCCATCAGGAGTGTGACTACATATCATGGTTACAAGATTAATGGATACAGATTTCACACAGTTGCATACGGATCAAATAGATCAACTTCGAGCACTGGCGTCTATATAAAAAGGAACATACTACGGAGCTGATGAGTATGATTACTATGGCCGTCTCTTAGAAGTTGTTAGACTCGACTATACTGGCTTGCCTTACAAGAGCACACTCATGATCAATTGTGAGTGGTTTGATCCAACACCTGCAAGCACAAAGGTCCATCCTCAGTATAATCATGTCGATGTAAATTATTGACGTAGATTCAATTGCTATGAGCCGTTTGTACTTGTTGCCCAAGCTGTTCAAGTTTACTACTGCCCGTATCCAAGTTTGAAACGAGATAAGCTGGATTGGCTGGCAACGTGCAAAATTAAAGCTAGATCGACAATAGATTTTATCTAGCCTATGATGCCTAGTCAATCATTTCAAGAGAAGCAGATAGAAATGCACAACTCAATATAATTGAAGGATGTAGATTTTTCAATTACACGTCGACCTTATTATCAGTGAGTCAGATGAACTTGTCGACGAGGCAGAGGAGGAGACAGAAGATGAATTTCTAACCGATGATGAAGATACGGACGAAGATGAGTTTGACGATAACGTGCACAGTAAAAGTGTCAGTTCAGGTTAATTGTAAAACTAATATATACATATATAGTTAAAACTTGATTATATTGATAGAATTGGTTAAATTTTCTCTGATCAATTGTGCTTAAATTTTAATGTATTTTCAGATGAGAGGTAGAGGTCGTGGGCGTTCTTCTTCGCTAGGGACCTCGCCGAGCGTTCCAGCCACCCCGTCCGAGGCCAGTACATCGAGAGGACTCATGCCACAATATCTTGGTATGATCGAGATCTTTGTCATCCCCCCCTAGGTAAGTAACTTTAATTTAATTTTTATAAGTAATTAATTGTTTATTTAAATATATTACCCTGATAAACTCTATATTTTCCCAGGTCTTCTCCTGGTCCTGCTGCTCTTGCTTCTGCTGAGGATGATGATGATGTTGATGTTGATGATGATGATGATGAAGATGAAGATGCGATTTAGTTGATTTAGGAACGAGTAATATTTATATTTGATAATTTATTTATTTATTATACATTATACGATAAAATTGTTAATTAATTATATATAATTTTTAATTTTATATTATTTTGTGAAATACAAATTAGTTTTTGTATTGAATTATTAATATGTGAAATAAACATAGGTAGAAATCTCAAATGAAAGAAAAAATAAAATAAAATAAAATTATTTTTTAAAATGCTTACGGGTAGGACTCGTCCGCATCATTTGAAAGATACTGATGGGTGAAGCCGTCAGCATATGCTGACGGTATTAGCCCATCAGTATTGCCTATCAGTATTTCCTGCGGTTTTCATACCCATTAGCATTTGCTGACGGGTCTGGGATTAGGGCGTGGGAATTAGCTAACGGGTTAATTTCGTCAACATGCCGTCAGTAAATATTGACGGGCGGAATAATGTCATCAGCAAATCATTACTGATACCAAAAATACTGACGGGCGTAACCCATCAGCAAACCCGTCAGAATCCGTTTGGTGACGGGTTCCAACCATCAGCATTTCGCTGTTTTTTTTTTTTTTTTTTTTTTTTTTTGTAGTGAATAGAGCTTCAATTATTGAACTGGTAAAGGAAGTTGTCATAATAGTGGGTGATATTTGAATTTATTTTAATATATGTTTAAGTAATTAGTTTATTTCAATCTTTGTTGAATGATAGCAGAAAGTCATGGAGGACAAAAATATATTTGTTAATTCACGTGGGGAGTGTAAGTAAATCATTTACTGCAGTTTTTGGTATTTACTTTTTACCTATAGAGAAAATAACTGACCTTAGCATTTTTGGTTATCCTGTTGCTTGATTAGTGCTGATTGATGCTGCATATGAGCCGCTGCTTCCCAGAGAGGAAAACACCATGGGTGAGCATATATCAATATATTATTATAGTCTCGTTCAAATTTGTTGATTTCTTCAATATAATTATCATTGCTCACTTCATTTCAGGAAATTACGAGGGGCAACCTAAACATTAAGAGAATGTTAGTGCTGCTACTTGTATGCGCTTGCTTTTTTGCTTCTTCAAATTATGAAGGCAAGTGAAATCACTCTATTTTCCTTTCTAAACGTGTAACAGAGTATTTTCATGCCAAAACCAATAAGTTTAATAATATTTCTTATATGGGTTTCGGTTTACAGAATGACACAAAGGCTTGCAATATATTGAATTGGGTTCTTACCTTATTACAGGTAAATTATCTCTTCGAGCTCGAGGTTTTAATTTCTTCGCGGTCGAACTGGTTGATTAATTAATTCTCCGTTATTATGTTATTAGTTTCCGGTTGCTTTTGCTGTGTTCGGCTACGAATGCGTTAAACTTTACAAGGAAAATAAGAAAAGAAGGTTGGATGGAAATCCAGAGCTAATATGCGAGGTAGCAATCAAATGAAGCTGTGCAAATCCATTCGATTTAGTTGATTTAGGAACGATGATGATGATGATGTAGTTTAGTTGATTTAGGAATGAATAATATTTATATTTATTACTTTATTTATGTTTTATACATTATACGACAAAGTTGTAAATTAATTATATTTTATTTTTAATTTTATATATTTTTTTGGAAATGCAAATTAGTTTTCGTATTTAATTATTGATATGTGAAATAAATATATGTAAAGATTTCAAATAAAATATAATAAAAATAAAATTTAAAATGCTGACGGGCCTAACTCGTCAGCATTATTTGAAATTACTGATGGGTAAGGCCCATCAGCATTTGCTGAAGGGTCTCGGGTTGTGGGGGTTGATTAATGTCGTCATCAAATCATTTGTTGACGTCAATAATGCTGACATGCGTAGTTGTACTCTTTTTCTTTCGATCAAATTTTTCCCACAGGGTTCTTAATAATATTTTAATGAGGCAATATATAAGAATGATTAGTATGAGGAGGAGCGACTTTACGCTTTCACATTACTCAAGTTTTGTCCATAGACACAAGTTTCACTACAAATAGGTCCATCGACACAAGTTTCACTACAAACAGTTTGAAAGTTTTTTGGCCCATTGGGTTTTCTCAAGTAGTATACGAAATAATCATATAAATAGTCATTTAAGGGGAAGTGTTATAAATGTCCAATTTCCACCAAATTTACTATTGTAAACGCCCCAGGATCGCCCTCCAGACCTGACGATTGTACCGACACGAATCTTTTCTAGCACATTTTGTCCTCACTCACGTGCACTTTAGAAAGACTTCACCGGGGGTCACCCATCACACCTCTACTCTAGGTCAAGCACGCTTAAATTTGAAGTTTCGATTGGAGGGCTTCCAAAAAAGAAGATGCACCTTGTTGGTATGAATTTACCAATCAAATTTATTGAACTATATCCTAGTTAGTTTCTTGATTTTGGGGTGTTACAACTATTGTAAATAGTAAATGTATTTATTGTTATGTGTGAATGACAATTTTGCTCCTAATACGATTATGTAATTACGATTGTACCATTGAGTTTTTTTGCTATAAATAAGGTTTCAGTTATAATGAAAATCATACTTAAATACATTCTTTATATACTTTCTCTGTTTTCTCTCTAGTTTATAACATTATTATTATTATTGTTGTTGTTATTATTATTACTAATGTTTTAGTCACTATTCCTAGAAAAATAAATAAAAAGAAAAACCAAAATAAAAAGATATCTCATTGCACCATATATTTTGTGCCTGCATTAGGAAGCTAGAGGACCCTTGTAAATGGTCAATGTCGTTTTCAACAGACCAAAACTTTCTTAAATCAACACGGGAAAATGTGTACCGGTGAAGCTTCCAAAAGATGTCTTGTCAAATGCTTTGCATTTATCACCGGCAGTTGTCCTGGATTCAACAAGCAACAACCAATTATGTGATGCTTCCATGTTTATGAATGCAGCCTATTTACCAAATGGGGTTATTGAGATATATATGATTATTATCATATATTTGAATTTTTCTTTTGTTTTTGCTTAGTATAGCAACTGCAACTTTGCTATATTCATGTGTTATTGTCTCGCATATTTTGTAAGTTACTTTGCTATATTTCTCAATACCAAAAATTGATTACTTGATATCGCAATATTAAACTACATTTAGATATAATATCCCATCCCAAGAAATCCGTGACAGATTATTATGGATCATTATCTTGCAATTTCAAACCTTTAGCTTTACCATTCAAATCTTAGGGATATTTCCTTGTTTCATTTGTTGGCTTACAAACTTTTGTATTTGTTCGAGAAGTTGAAATAGAAAAAGTAAAATGAGAAAATGGTTGTTAAGCTACTATTAATTAATGCCAACAACGTATCACAAGGCCGTTGTGACTTCATTGATTTCATTGGCCCTCACTCCAATATGGGAAGACAAAATTCATAACAAAACACCATCATCGTCATCATAGTATAGACAACATCATCATAAAAAAAAATTGTGCCCAAAATCCATCACTATCTTCTTCGACTTCAAGCAAAGTTGCATTATAATTGAAATCATTAAATTCACTCAGTACACATGCTAATTATATGCTGAACACGTATATTAACTTCTAGATTATGAATAAAATATATCTGATACATGTTAAAAAACTCTGAAATTGGCCCATAACATAAAAAACTCCTCACCAATTGATGATTAACAGGAGTCTAAAAGCAGTTAAAACTGTGAGTTAAAAGAGAGCCCAAGGAAAAGAAAGAAGCACCCTTATAAAATCTAACCATGAAGAACAAAATTAATGAAAAGGAGCCCCTTCACGAGTTGGTTATGATTACATTTCTAGAATGAATGTCTCACTTTCGAACTCTCATATCTGCATCTCTAGACTCGAACTCAGTCTGCACATAGTTTGCCTAATGGCGATTCAATTATACTGCATATTTTACAGGATATTACGTTAAGTTCGAGGGTTTACCTATTGCGTATATAGGGAAGAGAAAAAAAGTATACAACAAAATGTCAACAAAAAAAAAAATAGCTTAGCATTGACCATGGTAAGTATTTACACATATGTGAACTATTCTTTGCTTTGTGAGAATTATGAGATTTCTAAGATTATGGACGCAAAAGAATTTGATGGATTTCACGAAAGAACACATCAAATCGTTGACGTAATCCATCCTATGTATTTTCTATTGTGTTTTAAATAATATTAAATGGTGTGAATATTAGGTATATAAAATAATACAATATATTGTTGTATACATTGATATCAACAAAAGAAAAACATAAGAAATAAGACATCTTGATGGATTGATAGTAGTAATACGCCCCATCAATATGTCAATCTATCAAAGTAATTTTATAACTTACTCTAAAATCCAAGTTTGTAATCAAAACAATGATATAAGACCAAACAAATAAATGATCACGTGACGGTCACGTGAGCACGACTTTTAACCGCTACACTTTTGCAGCTCAATACCCTCAACAAATCAAAACCCCAGAAACTCCTCCGGCCACTCCGTCCGACCGGGATATCACCTCCGGCAGCTTCCATAGGCGGGAACATGCTCCCCGGACTCCGGCGACCCCGCCTGATTTTCATCTCCCGGAGATCCATTTCGGGCTGAAGTTTCAGCGGACCGAACATCAAAACAAACCACTTAGGCTTCGACCTCTTCGAGAAACTGCGGCGGATATTGCGGGCGGCGTCCGGTCTCATCCAATCGCGGCGGCGTAAGGCTCTGCCTTCCGGATAACTGCGGCTCGTCAGACTGTTGGATCGGCGAGTGGCGTCGTCTGCGGATAGGGATTTGAGGAAGTGATGGTGGTGGTTTCTGAAGGGGACGAGCTTGCCGCGGAAGATAATGTCTTCGGCGTGGGACATAGTATCGGCCGTCAAACCGCTGGTGAAGAATTCGAAGAAATCGGACGGTTCGGAGGATGATCGGCGTTTGTCTTGAGCTTTGTGTGATGAGTGCTTTTTGTCATCTGCTGCTTCGGTGGAACTGGAGAGGGAGAGGGCATCGTCTTCTTTTGGAGGTTTTGTTCTGCTAATATCATCCATTTTCTACAACAAAACAAATGGGATAATATTTTTTGATGCAGTGTGAGAAGAAATCAAGGACATATATATGCGTGCGTGCGTGTGTGAATTAGGGTGACAATTCGTATCTATTGTGTTGTTTTGTCCTAACGTGCGTGTCATTTTATCTATAATTCATGTTTGTTATCGTCTGGAAATTGAATGGTGTATTCAGGATATAGACGTAATAATTTTTTTTCTTAAAACTAAATTAGTTTGTTGTTAACACTGTTTTCCCTACAAGAATTAGTAGAAACATTTAAAATCATACCTATACGTGACATTTCAATAATTAATATATATTAGCACGACGTGTCACGGTTCTTCTATAGAACCAGATAAATAGGGCTCTATTAGAGCCCTATATATGACATGACATTCACAGAACCTGGTAATTATTTTTTTTTTCTTTATCATTCCAACCAAATTATGATAATAGACATGATACTATTTGTTTATTGTAGCGACAATATCGCTACTACTGATGAAAGAATAATAGGCACTGATGCGACATCAAATATCTACGTTGCCAATGCAGATATTTATGAGAATTTTAGTAAGTAATCTCACTAAGCGACCTCATTTTATAGAAGGAGCAATCTTTTTGAGAGTTGGGCGAGATGTTTTAGAAGGTAGCGACCTATTGCATAGGATTGGCGAGCTCTTATGTGAGGTGGCAACCTCTTTTGATATAAGTATTATTATACCAGCTCGACGCTGATTGGTATCTCGGCGTTGAGGTTGGGCTTCCTGATTTCGGGTCCTTGATGGGCTAACGCATTGATAAAACCAAAAAGATTGGTTACCAAGAATAGGGGGTACTAACCTCAAGTATGAGATCAACGACCTATATAGCTTCCAATTACGTCACAGCGGCCTGGTTGATCTTCAAAAAGCCTCCTGACGACCTAACTGATCCTGCAAAATAATACCTTCAGCGAAGGCGGTGGACGGCCCCGGCGAAGGTCCTCCAATGCTTAAGTTAGGGAATGCGAGAGATATTTCGAGTGCCCAAACCATGATAAAAACAACTTAAAATAAAGAGAGGCGTGCCCCTTTTATATGGATAAGAGAAGTGTTCCCCAAATTAGGGTTACCTTCTCCCCCCATAATTTCATAAATACCGTGATCGACTTAGATTTATGATTTCTCTCCTGTATGCTAAGTTCTCATAAATAATAAATCTCTCATTAAATTACCAGAATAGGCATGGGCCTGTAATTCTTTTAATATAATTCGTTGGGACCCCACAATAACATCCATATTGACCCATTCGGGCCTAATATTTACAAAGCCCAATACCGAGCTAGCAGATAACGCCAAGCTAACAAAATCACAAGAGGTCGCGACCCTATATGAGAACTCATCCTCATACTTCAGGTCGCTACTCTTAAAACCAGCTCGCCCACCTCTTAAAAGAAATGCTCCTTCCGAAAAATGAGGTCACTTACCATAAATACCAGCATGAATATTTAGTGTCGTATCAGTTAGTCCCCCATATTCTGGCTGATTAAGGTACGAAATCAGGTTATATATATGTAGAAAGACTGGAGAACGCAACCATCAGAGACCACAAAAAAAACTTAAACATAAATCATAAATAAATCGCCCTGCCCGCTTACCATAACACAATTCAGAATAACCCAGCTCGTCGTTCCAAGCTATTGTACTGTTCGTTCACTAAGAGCTTGCCACATAAAATTGCGACCTCCGAAAGATCAGCTCGCTCAACCCCAGGAAGAATGATCCTCCTAGAGAGAGGTCGCTTTTAAGTCCCCATATTACATGCTCGCTGACCTAGTACACCCATCGACCTGAAATCATAAAAACACCCATCCCCGCCCCGAAGGGTAATGAAACCAACATCCTCCCCGGAGGGTAAAACATAAAACATCCCACCATCTAGGCGTAATACTTTTTTAGATGACAAACATTCCAGCTCCTAGGTAGAGTTTTTCCTTCAGCATTCTCAAGTATGTACGCTCCTCCTCGCAACACTTTAATCACTTTAAACGGCCCAATCCGGTTTGGATCGAGCTTCCTAGTCTTTCGCAATGCATCAGCCCGCCTCCATACTAAATTACCAACTTGAAAGTACCAATTTTTAACACGTTTGTTAAAAGCAACCTGAATCTTTTGTTTGTAATTTTCTACCCGGGCCGCAGCCTTCTCTCGTATTTCATCGACCGTTTCAATTGCTCCTTTTGCTATAATTTCATTATCTTCCACATTAAATATTGATAAGCACTGCGATCCCCCCACTGTCTCGGCCGGAATGACAGCTTCCATCCCATACACCAAGCTAAACGGCGACTCCCCTGTAGAGCTTTAGGGAGTTGTTCGGTAAGCCCATAAGACCAATGCGAGCTCTTCTTCCCAAAGCCCACCTGCTTTTTCCAACATCAACTTAATACCCTGCACAATAATACGGTTAGTAACCTCAACTTGCCCATTAGTTTGGTGGGGCACCATAGAAGTAAATCGTTGCTTCATCCATATCTCTTTACACCAATCCTGGATTTTCTGCCCATTGAAATGGGTTCCATTATCCGACACCAACACTCGCGGGACCCCAAACCTGCAAAAAATATTATTAAAAATAAAATCCATCATGTCCTGCTCGCTTATACCCGTGACCGCTTCAGTTTCAACCCATTTTGTAAAATAATCTACTGCCACCACCAGGTGTTGTTTATTACCCGGTGTTTTTGGAAAAGGTCCCAAAATATCGATTCCCCATTGCGCAAAGGGATAAGGTGAGCTCATAACCATCATATCTTCTGTCGGTATATGTGTGACCGGAGCGTACATTTGACACTTCTTACAAGTTCTGACCAGGTCGCTAGCCATACCCTTCATACCTGGCCAAAAGAAACCAGCCCACAACGTTATCCTCACCAGCGCTCTGCTTTTTGTGTCATCCCCACAGTACCCTTCGTGTATCTCTTTTAACACTTCCAGTCCCTGCTCCTTGGCCAAACATTTTGAAAGAGGTCCAAAATGCGACCTCTTGTACAATTCCTCATTTATAACACAAAAACAAGCCGCTATCTTAGCTCCCTTTGTTGACAACCGTATTTCACCTTCCTTCGCCTTAACGAGAACATCCCAGATAGGCGTACGCCAATCATCTTTGACTTTCTTGTCTTTATCCACACTGCTATGGCTTAACTCCATTAGCATAATTTTCTGAGTATCACAAGTCCCCAATGAACCGGCAATCCGAGCGAGCTGATCAGCCCGAGTATTATCAGCCCGCGAAAAATGTTCCTATTTAAATTCTTCGAAACGCAGAGCCTCTTCCCGCAATTTCTTTAAATATACCGCCATGCGTTCTTCTTTTGCTTCAAAAGACCCGTCAAACTGACGAGCTAACAATTGAGAATCTGTGTACGCCCATAACTTCCTTGCCCCCAAATCGCTTGCCATTCTCATACCCTTCAACACAGCCTCATACTCGGTCTCATTATTAGACGCCTTATATCCCAATTTTATTGCAAATTCCAAGTTTTCACCTTCTGGGCTGGTTAACACAATTCCCAATCCAGCCCCCGATATCATAGTTGATCAATCAGTATGCAACACCATGCCTTTATTTCATCACCTGTTCGGATGGGCGCACCATTTCCTGTAAGAAATCCACCAACACTTGAGCTTCGATGGCCGCCCTAGGTTCGTACACAATGTCATATTCACTTAGCTCCACCACCCACTTCACCAGCCCTCCAAATACATTTGTATTACTCAGGACCTGCTTGAGAGCTAGGTTAGTATGTACCTTCACCTTGTGGCTCAAAAAGTACGGCCGCAATTTCCTTGCTGTACAAATTAGTGCAAAACCTCCCTTCTCCAGCTCGGAATAGTTCAACTCAGCACCTCCCAACATTCTGCTAATATAATATATGGGTTTCTGGATACCCGCATCTTCTCTGATGAGAACCGAACTCACTGCGACCTCTCCGACCGATATATACAAGATCAGGTCTTCTCTCGGCATCGGCTTAGTCAACAGTGGTATCTCAGCTAAGTATTCTTTCAGCTTATCAAATGCATCTGCCGCTTCCTTGGTCCATTCGACTTTGGACCCTTTCTTAAGTGCCCTAAAAAAGAGTACACTCTTCTCTGCCGACCTGGAAATAAAACAATTGAGACCTGCAATCAGACCTGTAAACACCTATACATCGCGCACCGTTCGAGGATATGGCATCTCCAAAATATCCCGCACCTTCTCCGGGTTAACCTCGATACCTCTCTCCTTTACCATATATCCCAAAGTTTTTCCAGATCGCACACCAAACTCACACTTCTTTGGATTAAGTTTCATCCCGTATTGCCTTAGTAAAAGACAAGTTTTTCTCAGGTCCTCTACGTGGGATTCTGCTTTCTTTCTTTTCACCAACATATCATCGACGTAAACCTCCATAGTGGACCCCAACATGTCCTTAAACATTCTATCCACTAGTCTCTGTAGGTCGCCTCTCCATTTTTCAGACCAAAGGGCATAGACACAAAGTAGTATGTTCCTATTGAAGTAACAAAGCTCACCTTGGGTTGATCCTCCTTTGCAAGAGGTATTTGGTGATACATTTTTGAAGCGTCCATCATACTCAATAACTCGCACCTGAGGTTGAATCCACTAACTAATCAATTCGCGGCAGAGGATAGTGATCCTTTGGGCGCGCTTTATTTAAATCACGAAGATCCACGCACATCCTCCACTTTTGCCCCGGTTTAGGCACCATCACTACATTAGAATAATATTCAGGAAATTGGATTTCTCGAATGTGGCCTGCTTTCAACAATTTCTGCACTTCCTCTTCAACTCTTGTCCAATTTAGGCCCAAAATGCCTTCTATTTTGTTTAACCGACCTCGCCTCCGGATCTGCATTCAGATGGTGTTGCATGACCTCCGGAGATACTCCTGTCAGTTCCCCATCCCCAAAAGCAAAAAAATCCCGAAACTCCCTCAATAACTTTATCAGCTCTTCTGTTAGTGTTTCTGCCATCAAGGTTCTATTTTTCGTAGTGTGCTTCGGGCGACCTTCTTCTAACAAAATTTCCATCAACTCCTCATGTGGCCGCACAGAATTCTCTTGTTCTTTCACCTTTTTCACACTAAGTATACCCTCCAGTACCTCTTCATCTCTTTCTCGCTTGTTCTCACCCAAACCCTTTCTGACCGTCATCTGGTAACATGAACTTGCGACTTGTTGCTCAAAGATAACTTCCCCCACTTTATCTCCCACCGTATATTTGATACTCATGTGATATGTTGATTTTACTGCCTAGAACGCATTAAGTGCAGGTCGACCTAATATTGCGTTATACGCTGACCTCCCACGGACTATCAAAAAATTTAAATTATCTTCCCCTGTAACCCATCTCTCCCTAATACCACTGAAAGTGTGAGCTCTCCCTCCGTAATCACCTGGACTCCATTAAACACATATATGGGCGTATTCACAGGTCGCACTCTCATTTCCAACTTTATTTTCTCCAGGCAACCTGTGTATATTATGTTGACTGAGCTCCCATTATCTACAAAAATCCTCCCGACCTCATACCCCGCTATCTCAGCTTCAATCACTAGCACGTCGTTATGATCCTCCTGTAGCCCGCGTCGCTCATCAGGACTAAAAGAGATGATTGGTCCTACTCTATGGGGTCGCTGACTTACACTAGAGACCTCCCATGTCCCCAGACAGACCAATTTGACATGTTTCTTTCGTGCGCTATTGGTATCACCATCCGTTGGTCCGCCTGAAATCATACTTATTCTTCCTTTATTCCTTCTTGGACCATTGTGTCCCTGATTTCCCTTCTGTGGTTACCTCTCAGCCTGATCCTAAGGTGTATCTCTCGGCGGTGGTGGGGGCAATGTTTTCCTTGGTTTTCTCGGCTCTCTATCCTTGTAAATAACTTACTTCAAATGCCCAGCCTTTATAAGCTTCTCGATCTCTTCCCTAAGATGCCTGCACTTTTCTATAAAATGGCCATAGTTATTGTGGAACAAACAAAAAAATCTGACTTGGGATTGGTAGGGAGCTGCGTGCGAGATTCCTGCCATTTTATATCATTAGGTATCAAGCGCTCCATGATAGTAAACACTTTAGACCGAGGATAGATTAAGGGTGTAAAACCCTCGTTCCTCCAGTTTTGCATATCTACTTCAGGCTTTTCCCTCGCCGCGGGACTCGGGGTTAGGAGCCCGCGTACTACTCTTCGGGCTCTCTTGTGACTTCTCTCCTCAAAATGTTGCCTCCGGTCTCCGCGACCTCTACACCAAATCGCACATGGTGTTCCTCCTCAGCTTCTTTCACATGTATATATATTTGTTGCACCTTTCCAAGACTTCATCGTACGTTCGCGCCACTTTCTTAACCAGAGATTTTCGTAAATCCTCCCTCCTCAATCCTTGATGCAATGCCCCTGCCTTCATTTCATCGGTGGCGGTGGGCACCTCTAACGTGGCATTAGTGAACCTGTTGACATACTGCTTCAAGGTTTCATCAGGTCGATGTACCATCGTAAAGAGTGACTGTGCAGTCTTCGCATTCTATCTCACACTGGAAAATTGTTTTAAAAAAGCCTCTCGCAGCACCCGAAAGATGGTAATTTTTCCTCTCGCCAATTGGTAAAACCAGCTTTGGGCAATTCCTCTCAGGGTAGATACAAAGGCCCGGCATGCCACAGCATCCGTATATCTGTGTAACATCATCTCATTCTCGAAGAGCTGCAGATGCTCTACTAGATCCGTCGCCCCACGATATTGAAATTCCAATGTCTTATATCCCTTGGGTAGCGCAGCTTGCAATATATCATCCGAAAAAGGATGCCCTTTATCTTCTTAAAGCTTTTCTCCCTCCATCCGCCTTTGCAGGTTTAACAATGCCTCCTGCGTATCTCTAAACGCCTTATTCCCTGGACAGACCTCATTCTCTCCATTCGACTCATGGTATCGACCTCGACTCTTGCATGAATTATCCCGGGATTCACCATCTGTGCTTGAGGTTTCCGATCCACTTTTACTTGTATGCTTACTATACCGCCGACCTCGACTTTTATAATGCTTTCACCCGATTTTTAACTTCTTTGCTTTCTTGTACTTATATCTATGAGTGCGGGATTCGAAGGATGAGGTAGAGTTGGAGGAACCTCTCTATTTTTGCTTTCCCAGGCTTCCATTTTTCCCGCGAGACGATCTCCAGACAGAGACCTTCCACTTTGTTTTGTCTTTTTTGTTATCTATTTTTCTTCCGGTCCATCGTTCGACTCACCGGTCTTCTCCTTTGGAGTACCCAGCCCGCCTACTAGGTAATTGCTCAGATCTTCCTTTTTTCTAGGGGTACAAAATTTATAATCCCTTCCAACAACCCCTTATTGATTTGACATGGCTTATCTTTGGGTAAATCTCTCCACTCCTTCGTCCCTATGTAGACTGGTTTTTGCGCAATAATTTCTGGCATTTTCGCTTGTAGATCTCCTTTAGGTTCCTTTTCGTTTTGTTATTTTGGAGAGGGTGGCGGTGTGCCAACCAGATTCTGAGTCACTGGCTCTCCACGGGGGCGAATCAGTTCGTCTCTCGTTTGCTCTCCCTTATTGGGTTCCACCATCTTGTTCTTTTTCTTTGATTTGCTCGATCCAGGACCGAAATCCAAGACCTTTGGTTGTATGCTTCACTCTTTCATACTGCGCTATGAGATTTCTCACGTATTTTTCTCAAGGACTCGATGTCCCTCTTTCCCACAGACGGCGCCACTTGATAAAACCAAAAAGATTGGTTACCAAGAATAGGGGGTACTAACCTCAAATATGAGATCAACGACCTAAATAGCTTCCAATTACGTCACAGCGACCTAGTTGATCTCCAAAAAGCCTCCTGGAGACCTAACCGTCTTGCAAAACAACACCTTTAGCCAAGGCGGTGGACGGCCCCAACGAAGGTCCTCCGATGCTAAGTCAAGGAATGCGAGAGATATTTCGAGTGCCCAAATCGTGATAAAACAACTTAAAATAAAGAGAGGCGTGCACCCCTTTTATATAGACAAGAGAAGTGTTCCCCAAGCTAGGGTTACCTTATCCCCCCATAATTCCATAAATACAGTGATCGATTTAGATTTAGTCCTGGCCCTATGATTCTTTTAATATAATTCACCGGGACCCCACAATACCATCCATATTGGCCCATTCGGGCCTAATATTTACAAAGCCCTTTACCGAGCTACCAGATAACGCCGAGCTAACAAAATCATATGAGGTCGCGACCCAATATGAGAACTCATCCTCATACTTCAGGTCGCTACTATTAAAACCAGCTCGCCCACCTCTTAGAAGAAATGCTCCTTCCGAGAAATGAGGTCGCTTACCATAAATACCAGCATGAATATTTAGTGCCGTATCACGTATGCTATTCTATAAGATCTCGGTGGACTGAATCTTATGAACAGGATTATTTGGCCCATGACTAATATAGTATTTCAACAAGAGTTCTATCAATTATGGGAATTTGACATATAGGAGGAATCCTAATTTTGAGTCGGTTGTGTTATTTATGGTAGGATAGTGAAACCATAGATTGGGAATACTTTTCTTGTCTATAAAAAGAGGACCCAGGCCTCATTCTTTCTCTCTAAGTTGATTCTTTTCATCCTACCTTTGAGATCTCTCTCACATAAAAGTCTCCCGCCTGTCTCTTAAGCCCTATCTAACTTAGGCATAGGAGGGCCTACGCCGGGGCCATCCTCTGCCTTGGCTGGGTGTTTTTTTTTTTTTGCAAGATCTCACAGGTCGCCGGAGTCCTTTGGAGATCAACCAGGTCACTACACAGTTATTTGAAGTCATTCAGACAAATATAAGGTCAGAACCACCTATTCTTGAAGCACCAATATTTTTGGTCGCATCAAGTGGCGCATTCTGTGGGAAAGAGGGATATCGAGTCCTTGAGCAAAAAACGTGAGGATTTTTAAGAAAAACGAACGAACCATGAAGCAAAACCTGAATTTTGATGAAGAGACAAATAAGACAACGGGACGTAACGATGGGAAAGAACAAACACCACCGCTAGCAGAAACCAATCAAGCTAAGACCACACCCCAACCCCCAACCCGATAAAGCAAGAGGTGAGGCAGCCAAAAGGAGAACATAAGAAGAAAACTCCAAATGTGATTAGGCAGAAGGCTATCCATATAGGACAAAAGAATGGGAAGAATTGCCGAGTATCAAGCCTTGCTATGTTGATAAGGGGCTCCTTGATAGCTTGACAGGATTGGTATCATCGGATGAACAAGAAGAGCTAAATGAAATCCTAACTGGCAAGGTACTCAACAAGGTCGAAAAAGGAAAATGAAAGGTTGATAAGAAAAAGGAAGAAAGGGGGAAGAAGGGTTGGAAGGATGACGAGTATGTACCAAAGAATTTAACTGAGGAGCAGAGACAGAGCAGAAAATCTTCACCATGGACACCAAGTACTGGCTTATTAAAGAGTTCAAGTAAGCACAGATATCCGATGGATTCTACATCATTGTCGGATGATGATCATGTCAATGATCGCCAATGCATGGATGGAAGGTTACGTGGTCAACCAGGAAGGCAACAAACTCACCAGTATTATACAAAACATGACAATATAAGGAGAGGCAACTCATGGATGGTGGGTCATGACTAAAATCTTACAAACGTCAAACTAGGCGTTATGAGGAGGAGGAGGACGACAGTAGTAGTGAAGAGACGTTTACGGATTATAGGCCGCCAAGTAGATCTTATAAAGATAAGCATAAAGTTATGAGGAAGACGGTAATGGTGATGTGAGATCAAGTACTCAGGCATTCCGAGACATGCAAGAAGCATTATTGGCTTTACAAAGGCATTCCGATGGGACAGGACCTGAGAAGTCTGTAGGACATCCTTTCTCAGACAGGATATTGAGAGCTTGATTACCTCACGGGTATAAGGCATTAGAACTTCAGTATGATGGGATGTCTGATCCCACAAGACAGTGAAAGTTTTTGAAAATGAGGCGGTGTTAAGACAGTATACAGATGTTTTAGCGTGCCGAGCCTTCTTGTCTACATTTAGGGGAATAGCCCAGGACTGGCTTCACCAGCTAACATCGAGAAAAATCACTGGCTTTCAAGTTATGAAAGCAGCTTTCTTAAAGAATTTTGCTAGCGCCAAACTGCACACCAAGGCCACACAGTCTCTTTTCGAAATGGTACAAAGACGGGGGGAAAGTCTGAAAGATTATGTCAGTCGGTTTACCCGAGCTACTCTTAGGGTACCAACAACCACTGATGAGATGAAGGCTAGAGTATTAAAACAAGGTTTGAGAAGGGAAGATCTGCGTAAATCACTGACCAAGCGACCTGCACAAACTTATGAAGAAGTCCTGGATAGGTGCGATAAATATATACAAGTGGAGGAGACTGAGGATGAATTCAGATTACGCTTTGGAGTAGAGGTCGCGGACCCAGAAAGAGTCATTTCTAAGAGGTCAGAGCCTAGGAGAGAACCAAGGCAGACTGTCCGAGGCCTCTTAACCATGGGAGCAGGTGACAAAACGATGACCAAAGCTAATAGGAGAGAATGGAGAGATGAAGATTTCGCACCTTTAGCGTTTCCAGTTGCAAAGGTGTTCACAATCTTGGAGCGGCAGATACCCGATGCTATCAGGTGGCCTGAAAGTTATGTGCAACCTCCCACTAATCCAAAATCTGAGTTCTTTTGCAGGTTTCACAATAAATATGGACACACAACTGAGCAATGCAGACACTTGCACGATGAAATTGAAAGGCTCATTAAGGCATGTCATCTGAAGGAGGTTATATACAAGGACAGGGAGCCACGGGAGCAAACACAACCATTACCTCCACCACCTCCCGGAGGTCCACCTCCGAACTAGGGTAGAGAAAAGACAAAGCATGATGGTCAAATGCGGAGGGAACAAAGAAGGGTAGGCAGAAATAATAAAGGGAGGGTCAATATGATTTCAGGAGGACCCACGGATGGGGATATAAATAACGCACGTAAGAGACATGCTAAGGCAGCCCGCCCTGGGCCGTGTGAGGTTGCTGCCATTCATAGACGACCTAGACCTTGGGAGCAATAATTTTGTTCAGCCCTGATGAACGGCACGGCCTGCAAAAGGAACATAATGACGCACTGGTGATCAAAGCTGAAATAGCAGGATATGAAGTCGGAAGGGTGTTCATGGATAACGGGAGGTTGGTCAACATCATATACCTAGATTTCCTATGACGGATGAATATAAAGGCAAAGGTACGACCGGTAAATACTCTTATTTATGGTTTTAATGGTGCGTAGGTTACTACCGAAGGCGAGCTAGCATCACCACTGATTCTGGGAAGGGGACCTAAGTGTAAGGAAGGAGGTGAGATTCTTAATCGGCAGAGGATACTCGACGTACAACGTATTACTGGGGCGACCTTTTCTCAACATATTCCAGGCAATCACTTCTACTTACCATATTAGTATCAAGTATCCAGCAAGTGATAAAGCAGGCAAAGTAATACCAGAACAGCAAGACGCTGGGTCGTGCTATCAGATGACGGTCAGAAAAAGTATGGGTCAAAACAAAAGGGGAAGGACGAAAGATATGCAGGAAGGGATGTTTGGTTCCAAAAGGATGAGGGAAGAGGAAGAACTTGTCCAATACCATGATGAGCTCATAAAAATATCGCCAGAGAAAGCAGAAGGAACATGCATGTTCGAAGACACTCTTATCACACAGCTGGAATAGCTGTCACTTGAAGAAGTATTATGCCCATCTCTCCGGATGACGGGCTCATACTTCTTATATTTATCCTTATCTATTAATCATGAACCGACACTCATTTGAGTCGGCAATGAATTTATATGCTTATCACACTTTTACCCTTCGCGGGCTGATATCTATCAATAATGAATTTATGGAGGTTGTAATGAATAAGTTCTTTGAGTGGGAGCGTGTTTGATTTACATGCTCTTACATATCCTTGGATATGTTTTATTTGCATATTCTGTGATATTTTGGAAGGAGACATGTTTGGTTTATAGGTTTCCTTTCAACTATGTGCCTTTATGTGTTGAGTTTGTTTTGGTCCTGCGTTTTGAATTCATTTTATTCTTATGTGTTGAATCTGGGCTGGTTTTATGTGTGCTATATTTGCTTTGATGAGAATTATCTAGGTCTTATGTGACTTGTCTTGATCTGTGTGGTTTTGTGTGGGAACATGTCTGATTTACATGTTATCCCAACATGTTTGATTTATATGTTGTCCTTTACGATCTCTATATGATTAAATTTACTGTTAGCTCGCATACAAGATATCTGAGAACTTAAGTAATGGGTCATTTTGTTTGGTGATAATAATTTGAGGGACTAAGTATGATCTTCGTTGTCTCTGGTATACTCTCATTACGATTTGGCGACCTAACCACTCTCTGGTTTGCATTATTCATGACTGAATATGGTCTTACTTATGATAACCATTGTATGGCAGGTTGTTCTAAGGTAGATCGAGCACAATGAAATTGAAAAGTGATATCAAGTTATTGGTTCACATATAACTATTCGAAATCAAATAGGTACATGAATCAAGTTACAGGAGAGATAATATGTTTAAGCATTATGGCAATCAGGCACTAGCTCGTCTATAGGGGCTTCTAACTCGGCAGCAAACCCAGCTTTTAAAATAGCATTTCCCTTGCAAGGGATCCACCATTGTGCTGTAGTCGGCTGGCTCCGGTCGCCTTTCCAAAATGAGAAGTTGGGTATCTCGTCAGTTATACTCTTCATATTCGGCTCGAATGGGATATTGTCTTTTGTGAGTTGGGTCTTGATCCGCTCTATAGTGAAGTGGACCCATTTCCGACCTCCTCTTCCCATCTTGTCCAAGTAGTGAGTTGTGTTCTTGTATACATTATGCAGCTCTTCTCTGTATGCATTCGTGAACTTTTTTCCCATGCTTTTCAAGAAAGTTCGGTGACCTTTAATAAGTCCGTGCTCGCGAGCTAAGCGAATGGCTCCTTCCATCTATTCTTGATTATGTCGCAACTGTCCTTCTAACTCCATCAGGCGATCTCCTAGATAGGTGGCTTCATCCCTTATAGTTTCCAGCTCGCTCTTAGCGATATTAAGCTCTTCCTCTCGAGCTATTCGCTGGCGACGTGATTCATCTAATTCTCCTTGTGTCAAGGAGAGCTGTTGAGTTTGTTTTTCAGCCTGGGCCGCCAGCTCATCACATGTTTTCTGAAGCTCACTCTCGGAGGTTGTCGTTGATAAGTGATCGGAGAGCGCAACCATCATGGGTTCTAACTGCATCAGGAAGGAGTGATAGAAGGGGGTTATAAGTTGAGTATGTTATAAGGAGTGCAGACGGGATATTTTGAAGTATTAGGTTACCTGGCTTGCTGCGTATTTGTGAACAAAAGACTTGATCTCCTTGGCACCACCACATTGACTAAGAATTTTTTCCAGGTTTGGGAGACTTCAAGTAGAGGCAGCAGATGGCTTTTAGAGACATCGTCGTTTGGGAGTTGGGGGTTCCGGTTGCGAGGGAGTTTGCTCGCCGGCCTTTCATTTCCCTTTTTCCTTGTTAAGTACCTCTCGAAGAGGCAGGCGTTCCTCCAGGTCGGTAAGCTCTTCATAGCCATCTCTCGCAGCCATGGCGTGCTCTAACTCTTCGTCCACATCAATAATGGGAGATCGAGGTGCTGACGTCATTGCAGGGATGTGATCAGTTTGGACAGTGGCACTTCCCTCTGAACTCGATGACAGACAACTATCAAAAAGATCATCTGCGTAAATAAAGGAATAAATCTATTATTTTATTAAAAGGGTAAAGTTGAATGAATTTTTGATAATTTAAGAACCTACCGAACTCGGATCTGGTCAAGTCCTTAGGTTGCGAGTTGAGACCTACAAACGAGAGAACTCGCTCTGAATCTATGATCCTCAACACATCGCAGGGTCCAAGAGTAGATCCAAGTATTTTTAGTAGAGAATGGGCTATTTTTCAGAAGAAGGTGGTCCGTCTTATTTTGGAGTCGTATTTTGCCACTAGGTGAGAAAGGACCATGTTTCAGTATTATGGATAAAGAAGAATTTAGCTCGCCATTCATGAAATTTGGGCGAGGGTTTTATTAAGAACTGCTTCTTGTGGCGCGAAGAGAGGTAAAAGCAGCCTTTTTGGTATTTTATATGAAAACAAAAATGGAAAAAATCTAGGTCGGGTTGTACATCATAATATCTACACAAAATTACGTATCCATATAAAAACCCAATTGAGTTAGGGGTCATTTGAAGTAGGGGGACTTTGTATTTATTTGACATGGCAACCAGAAACCAGTGGGGTGGGAACCTAAATCCTGCTTTAAGAAGTTCGTCGAATATCGTGATATGATTTTCAGGAGGATGGTTTGGGTCTGTTTGGAGAATGTTGGGAAGGACCATCTCAGCAGTTTCAGGGAGATTAAGGGCTTCTATAAACCCTTCAAGGTTGCTCCTATCTGGGAGTACCCAGTGGTTCTATGTAGCTACTCTAGTAGCTCGTGGGAGTTCCGGCAGGTCGGCAAGAGCCGAGGCTGACACTAAAGTTACTGGGTTAGCAAGAAGATGTTTGGGTTCAGAAGATGAAGGCATTTCGGGTTGGGTTATGGGAATGCCTTTGGGTATGTTTTCAGTCAAGGCTCGGGTCTAAGCCTCAAGTTCAATCCAGGGCATGTCTCATTCTGGTTCATCTGTTAGACCAGATTGGGGTACATATCTAGGTATGGGTGCGTTTCTTTTTCTGCTACATTGCTTAAGAGGGATTTCAGTTGATTCGATATCAGAGGATAAATGGGGGTTTGCGAGATTAGAATTTGGAGAAGTGGAGTCAGATAGATCTGGGCTCATCATCAATCGATGAATGGGAAGGGGAAAAGACAGAAAATCACACTCAAACAACACAGAAATTGACAGTGAGTTTTAAGATAATTTTTGTTAGAATAAGGAATTAAGGGACTTACTCATTGGTTTGCTTGGTGACGTTGATGATGCTTCATGATTTTGGCAGAAATTCACAGAGTATTTTTGAAGAGAAAATGGTGTGTTTTGCTTGAATTTTGTGTAAGTGAAAGAAATGAAGGGGAGAGGTATTTTTGTGTGTCTTGGACGGCGGAAAGCTGAGAAGACAGAAATGTTTTTTGAAAGGTGAGAAAGTTGGTAGGGTTTATTATGGGCCTTTCGTTTTAGGGCCCACACGATTAAATATATTACGAGGTAACGGGCTAGAAACACGTGTTCGACATGGTGCAGAAACGCATTTGATGTTATTAAGTGGGAAGTGATGGTTGATGGTTTCACGCTTTACGAAGGAGCACGCTAGATTGAATTTTGGGTCTGACTCATGATTACATTCTACTTGGTTTCCTACCTCATCCAATCATAATGCGGGGGACTAGCTGATACGACATCAAATATCCACGTTGCCAACATGCAGGTATTTATGACGATCTTAGTAAGTAATCTCAGTAAGCGACCTCATTTCCTAGAAGGACGAATCCTTCTGGTGCTAGGCGAGCTGTTTTGGAAGGTAGCGACCTATTTCATACGAGTGGCGACCTCTTTTGATATAAGTATTATTATACCAGTTCGGCGCTGAGTGGTAGCTTGGCGTTCAGGTTTGGCTTCCTGATTCCGGGCCCTTGATGGGCTAACGCATGCTATTCTATAAGGTCTAGTCGGACTAAATCTTATGAACAGGCTTATTTGGCCCATGGCTAATATAGTAATTCAAAAATAATTCTATCAATTATGGGAATTTAACATATAGGAGGAATCTTAATTCTGAGTCGGTTATGTTATTTATGGTAAGAGAGGGAAACCCTAGATTGGGAATACTTCTCTTGTCTATATAAAGAGGACCCAAGACTCATTCTTTCTCTATAAGTTGATTCTTTGCATCCTACGTTTTGAGATCTCTCTCACTTGAAAGTCTCTTGCCTATCTCTTAAGCCCTATCTAACTTAGGCATCAGAGGGCCTACGCCGGGGCCATCCTCCGCCTTGGCTGGGTTTTGTTTTGCAAGATCTCACAGATCGCCAAGAGTCCTTTGGAGATTAATCAGGTCATTGCACGATTATTTGAAGTCATTCAGGTCGCTGATCATAGATATAAGGTTAGTACCCTTTATTCTTGATGCACCAATCTTTTTGGTTGCATTAGGCACGACATTTATCGTGCCTACTTAAAAAATGTAAGGAACAATAGGCAACGACAATAAGCACGCTATGGTTAATACTTGTGCATTTTTTGTTTGTATATATATATATATATATATATATATGTGTGTGTGTGTGTGTGTGTGTTATGATTATCCATTTTATATTATGTTCTTTTTATTAAACTTATGCTCTTCCAATCTAAATAAATAAAATTTCAGAATTTAATCTTATCGTTTGGCATATTTTACCTTTTATTTCTAATTTTATATCAAACACATGTAATAAGAAGAGATTTAGTTAACTGAGTCCCCAAAGGGCCCTCCATAATTCCTCTATTAATATCAATATACAAGATACATGTTTGGAAACAATCGTAACAGAATAATCTCTACATTCTAATTTACATTGATTTCTAAATATAGTCTTTAACACTCCCCCGTAGTCGAACCGGGAGCTGGACGGATGCAAAGACTAGACCGAAAATCCAAAAAAATGGAGATGGAAGCCCTTTAGTGAATATGTCGGCATACTGATGAGTCGACGACACATGGAGAACTCGTAACTGTCCAAGAGATACCTTCTCAAGAATGAAGTGGAGGTTAATCTCGACATGCTTGGTGCGCTAGTGTTGAAACGGATTAGACGAGAGGTAAACGGTGGAGAAATTGTCACAGTATTCAAGTGTAGCTCGCTGAAGAGGAACATGTAGCTCACAGAGTAAGTTATGTAACCAACGGGTATCGGCAACGACATTGGCTACACCCCGGTACTCGGCTTCTGTGCTGGATCGTGCGATAGTGGGTTGACATTTAGATGACCATGATATCAAATTGTCACCAAAATAGACAAAGTACCCATATGTGGAGAGAAGAGTATCAGGACACCCGGCCCAGTCGGTGTCGGAATAAGCAGTGAGAGATGAGACGGAGGACGACTGGAGATGAAGGCCGAGATCAAGTGTCCCATAGACGTACCAGATAATCCGTTTGAGATCTTAAAAGTGTGGCTCTCGCAGATAATGCATGAAAAGGTAAATCTGTTGAATGGCGTAAGCAATGTCGGGTCGCGTGAAAGTGAGATATTGGAGTGCACTGGCAAGGCTACGGTAAGAAGATGGACTAGAGATCAGAAGACCCACCCTGGTGGCTATTTTGGAGGTGGTGTATACGGGGGTGGTGACTGGTTTGCAGATCGACATCTTGGCGCGATCAATGATCTCCTTGGCATACTTTCGTTGAGACAAAAATAAGCCGGATTGATTTCTGGTGACTGAGATGCCAAGAAAGTAGCTCAGCGGTCCGAGATCAGTCATGGCAAGTTATTTGCCCAGCATGAGAGTAAGACATCGAAGAACAGGTGTAGTAGACGCGGTGAGAATAATGTTGTCAACATACAAGAGCAAGAGTGCAGTCTCGCCCTGGGAGCTGTAGATGAATAATGAGTGGTCACTCTAACTTCCACTGAACCCATTCATGTAAAGATACGAGGAAAACATGTGGTACTAAGCCCATGGGGCCTGTTTCAAGCCGTAGAGAGACTTGCAAAGTAGACAAATATGATTAGGCCATTTTTTGTCGTAGAAACCCGGAGGCTGATGCATATACACCGTTTCTTGGAGAAAACTTTGTGGGAAAGCATTCTTGACATGAAACTGGTGAATGGGCCAAGGCCATGAGAGAGCTAAGCTAAGAACAACGCAGATTGTGGGCAGCTCTACGGGACTGAAAGTATCATCACAGTCAATGCCTACCTGATGTGACTTGCTGTTAACAACAAGGCGAGCCTTGTGCCTTTCTAACGTGCCATCGGACCAGTACTTATGCTTAAACAATCACAAACAACGAATAATGTTAGCACCCGGTGGCCTCGGAACCAAGTCCCAAATACCATTTTTAATAAGAGCACTTAATTCATCTTTCGTGGAGGCTTTCCAGTTGGGATCCTATAGGGCACGAAAGGAGAGGTGGGGACAGGAGAGATGGTGGGGGATTAGACCAAAAGATTGTAGCGAAGGTTGGGTTTAATAATCCCAGCTTGGCGATGAGTCATCATGGAATGAAGAGGTGGTGGCGGTGGGGCCGGGTTTGAGGGGATGTTTTAAGGGGATAGGGCCACCATAGGTGACGGTGGCGGGGTTAGGTTTGGTAATGGGAGCGCAGTGGTAGTGGGTGCTTAATCGAACTTTTTAAACACTTACTTTTTATTAAAATAAAAATCTTGTGTGCAAGAGAACGGAGAAGTTGTAATTGGCAAGTTGGACTCGAGTCGAATATTTCGAGGAGACTAATCAGAAGTTCTTTTAGTGTTTGATTTCACGAATGAGAAAATGAGGAAAAAGACTAACCTAAACATGTGATCAAGTTTGGGTTTGATAGTTATAATATCTATGACGATGACTTAAACTACGAACAATGAAATCAAAAGTTTTGAAAAGATTTAAGAAAAAGGGGTTCTAGAGCTCTAGAAACGTCTCCACGACCAATAGGCATTTCATCGAACACTTAGCCTACGAGCTAGGGTTGTCAATCCCAACTTGTAAATTAAATACCCAACAATCCTAATTGATGGTTCTAAACGATTATAGGCACTAGACCCGTAAGTTCTAGCCAACAATCATCAAAAAATCCAATAACGCAAATTCAACGCAAGCACAACAACATAAATTCAAGAACATAAAAAATCCAACAAGAGAATTCATAATCTAAGCAAATAGAAATTCGAATAATAAAAGCGATGAATTGAAATCTTACTAGTTAACGGAGAAGAGTATCAACGTTCAAACGAGAACTTAAACTAGCGGAAATGAAACTACGTCTAAAAGCCAAGCATAATTAAACAATCTAAAAAATACTAAGATCCGTAAAACTAGAGTTTGAATCTAAAATCTACTAAAATCTGGAAAACTAATGTTTAAATCAGAAAAAGGAAAGATAAAAGTGAAAGAAAGTATGAACACTCTTGGGTTGTCATCCCCAAGAGGTTGAGAAGTAGTTCTCGCCTCAAACGGTCGCCTCCACTCTCTTCCCCACGTTCTGGCTGCTCTTGGCTGCTATAGCGTTTGTCCTTTTAAAGGCACGGAAGTGTGCCGGTTCATTTTATGGGCCGAGGGCTCTAAATTCCCGAATTTGTTCTGACCCTGGGTAACCCGGTGTGTATAACTTACCCAGTGTCAGCGGTAACACATCAGATCGAGGCCCAATTTCATTAAGACTCCACCCGCAAGCCCACACTCATCCATATTAAGACCAAAACACTCAAAAATACCTGAAATAAACATGAATTCCAATATCATATCTCAAAACACGGTAAAATAATTCGGAGATACATAATATGAAAATATGCTTAATCTATCCAACCTTTACAGAAATTAACAACAAATCTAACTAAAATACAACCTAAATATATATAAGAATCAAGACAAATGCATACGAATCCATCACAGGGGCTTGCGGGTTGATTTAATGTAAAAGGTCAAGGAGGAAAGGCGAGGGATCGGACGAGGGGATCTTTTTGTGGGATTGGGAGGTAAACGGAAATGTTTTCTCGTCAAACACAACATGGAGAAGGATAATGACTTTGTGAGAACTGAGAACCAAACAACGGTAGCCACGGTGGTTGGAGGAAGGACCAAGGTTAAGGCATGGGACCGACCGATAAGACAGTTTGTGGGGGGGCTGTGGCATACGTGTTTGGGTAACATAGGCACCCGAAGGTCCGAAGGTGTGAGTATGTGGGTTCCCGGCGGTATAGGATGAAAGTGGGTGTGTTGTTTCGTATGGATTTAGATGGTAGAATATTATGAAAGTAAGTGGCCATATGTAAGACTCCAACCAAAAAACGAGGGGGAAGGGAGGTATGTGTGAGCAAGGTATGGTTAATATCATTAAGGGTGTGAAGGGCTCTCTCGGCTTTCCCATTTTTTGGAGAAGTTTGAGGGTAATCAAAACACATTAATATTCCGTTTTGATCACAAAAGCGACGAAAAGATTTATTGTCAAATTCACCACCCATGTCACATTGAAAGGTTTTGATATTACTACTAAATTGAGTTTTAACCATAGCATGAAAAAACATGAATTTAGTGTAGGTTTCAGATTTGTGTTCAAGGGGAAAAGTCCAAATAAAATTAGAGAAGTCATCCAAAAACATCAAGTAATATTTGAAACCACTTGTCCTAGCTACAGGGGAAGTCCAAATGTCACTGTGAATAATATCAAAAGGTCTAAAAGTAACAGAAAGAGAATGTGAATATGGTAGTCTCTTGTGTTTAGCAATCTGACATGAAGAGCAAATGGCTGAACACGAGGCTTTATTGAAATTAAAATCACGAAGCTTGAGAATATCCAAGACATGATCACTCGTGTGACCTAGTCGATCATGCCAAAGTAGAGGTTGGTAAGCGATAAGGGTAGAAGTCAGAAATTTGTTGGAGGTGACCGAGAACAGATCCCCAAGGCTATTACATCTCGTTTTGGTTTTCCCCATTTGGAGGTCCTTCACATAAAAGACAGTAGGGTCAAATTCCACACTAAAATTATTATCAACTGTAAATTTGGGAACAGAACTGAGGTTTTTGACAATGTTGGGAGTGTGTAGGACATTATGGAGGTAATAGGGTGGGGATGTGTTTAGGTTTGCAGAACCTTTACCAACAACTGGAGTTGTATTACCATTACTAGCATAAATAAGAGATAAAGTACTCGAATTAAAATAGGTACAAAGGTTACCTAACTCTGCGCTAGTGTCCATGTACCATGTGTCAGAGGGCAGTTGGAGCGATATGGTACCGAAGTCGTGGGACGGGTCAGTCGAGTACTGCTGCAGGCTTAAGAACGCTTGCCCAGTGGCAAGTGGTGGCCTCGGTGGAGTGTAGGGGAACTTTAGGCCGGTGGGATACAAGCACGGTGGCGGGATCCATCCCGACAGCTAGAAATATCCTTGTAGGGCACGGTGAACCACTGTGGGTGTGCAGTGGTGCCCTATTGGCAGATGCGATTGGAGGACAGTAATGTCGACTTTGTGTGCATTACCTTTATTGTTGGTGTACCGGCGGCCGCGCTCGTGGCTACCGCTATTAAAGATGCACTGGGAGGTGTTGTCGGGGCCTAGCGTCGACGATTTGGGTGCGCTCGATGATGAGCCAGCAGCAACGAGAGCCTGAGTCCCTTCCGATTAGTGAGACCGGCGTGATTCTTCCCGTGTGAGCATGCTACGAGCGATCGAGAAGGAGGGAAGCGGCGTCTTCTGACTAATGATGCTTCTAACGGTGTCGTATTGCGGAGATAGACTATTTATGAGTTGGACGACTAGACGCTGCTCGCTGACGGAACTCTCGATGTCTTCGAGTTTATTGGCCAACGATTTGAGATGTTGGCAATAGGCGAAGATGGAGGGAAATGAGGAAAGTCGATCATTCATGAAGCGACTCTCGAGATCAGCAGAGTGAGCAGTGTGGTTATCATGGAAGATGCCCTTGACACGGAGTCAAGCCTCTCGAGCGGTAGAGCCGACTTTGATTACAGTGAGTAGAAGGTCTTCACTAATGGTGCCATAGATACAACTGAGAACAATGGTGTCCGACTGCCTCCATTTGACGTCGGAGATGTCGTCCGAATGTGGGGACCCATCGATGTGATCAATCACGTTATGAGCGCGAGCGGTGATTTGGAAAATCTCGGCCCAAGTATGATATTGAACCTTCTATAGATCAAGGATAAGAGAAACTTGGTTACGAATGTTCATAACGACCTGAGCCAAGTGAAAACTCGAGACTGGAGTTGATGAAGGGGCAACGGAAGAGGTGGTTGTGTCCTTACTGGCAGTCAGAGGAGGGGGAGGGGGGGGGGGGGGGGGGGGGAATCGTCGCTGGCCATTGGTGGATCAAGAAAGGAGCGCAACGGCGTTGATGGATCTAGAAAGGGAGAAAAATCAGTTTCCTATTTGCTATGATACCATGTAATCACACGAGATTTGGTTAATTGAGTCTCCAAAGGGCCCTCTCTATGATTCCTCTATTAATATCATTATGGAAGATATATGTTTAGAAGTAATCGTAATAAAATAATCTCTACATCCTAATTTATAATAATTTCTAAGTATAATTTCTAACAAAACACTTCTAAATTCAAAAAGTTTTTCCCAAAACTTTCCATTCCCAATTGTAGGACAAGAGAGAATACAATTATAAGAGATATGATCCAAAATTTTAGAAACTAGGAATAGATAGAATAGTTAATTCAATGATATTTCTCATTTTATAAATGTTCTTTATTATAGCCCCAAAGTCTAAAATGACTTTTATTTATAACTCAAAGGAGTACTAAATACTATAAGAATAAAGGTAACTACATACAGCAAACACTAAACTTAATGGCACGACAATATTAGGCATGCCAATATTTCGGTTGATCTATATAGGCATGCTCATTTGATGTTGTTGCTATAGATCCTACCTATTGGTGACGTTGTGGTGACGTTGTAGTTGCAATTTTATCATTCCTACTAATCTCGTTTGTTGTAGTGAAATGAGTATGAGTTAGTGGATATATATACAATCAAATGTACATATAAGTCAACTATATCTTTTTTAATATTATTTAGACATAAACGAGATTAGGCATAAAAAATTTTTAAAAGAAAAACTCATGTAATTTAACTAATTTTTTTATTTTTTTCATTTTCATTATTATTTAAAGAGTTGGAGTGGGCTAAATACTACATTTAATATATGTGCACGTACATTCTATTAATGAGTAGGTCTTGGGTGAGACCGGTCTCATAAAATGAGACCATATTTTACCATTTTGTAAGATGATTCAAACCCAGGAAACAACCCAGACCCAAACCTAACAACCCAAAACTGGACCCAACTCCCCTTCAATTTTTCAAATTTGTCAGAAAAATAGTAAAAAAAATCAGAAAATTCTGAAAATTTGCAGGTTGATGCGCAAAAACAAGACGAACAATCGTACAGCCCAGAATTGCAAAACGATAAACAATGAATATTCGGTGAATATTTTCAATTTTCAAATTAGGCGAAAAAATAGTAAAAAAAATCGAAAAAATCTGAAAATTTGCAGGTTGATACGCAACAATAAGACGAACAATCGTACATCCCACAATTGCAATACGATGAACAGCGAATATTTGGTGAATTTTTCAATTTTTCAAACTAGCTGGAAAAATAGTAAAAAAAATCGAAAAAATTTGAAAATTTGCAGGCTGATGCCCAATAATAAGACGAACAATCGTACATCCCACAATAGCAATACGATGAACAACGAATATTTGGTGAATTTTTTTAATTTTTCTAGAATATTTGGTGAATTTTTTCAATTTTTCAAATTAGCCGAAAAAATAGTAAAAAAAATTGAAAAAATTTCAAAATTTGCAGGTTGATGCGCAACAATAAGACGAATAATCATACAGCCCATAATTGCAATACGATGAACAACGAATATTTGGTGAATTTTTCAATATTTCAAACTAGCCGGAAAAATAGTAAACAAAATCAGAAAAATTTGAAAATTTGCAGGTTGATGCCCAACAATAAGACGAACAATCGTACATTCCAAAATAGCAATACAATGGACAATGAATATTTGGTGAATTCTTTCAATTCTTCTGGAATATTTGGTGAATTGTTTAAATTTTTCAAACTAGCCGGAAAAATAGTAAAAAGAATTTAAGAAATCTAAAAATTTGCAGGTTGATGCCCAACAATAAGACGAACAATCGTATATCCCAGAATAGCAATACGATGAACAACGAATATTTGGTGAATTTTTTCAATTTTTTGGAATATTTGGTGAATTTTTTTAATTTTTCATACTAGCCGGAAAATTAGTAAAAAAAATCGAAAAAATTTAAAAACTTGCAGGTAGATGCGCAACAATAAGATGAATAATCGAACAGCCCAAAATTTAATACGATGAATAACGAATATTTGGTGAATTTCTCAATTTTCCAAATTAGTCGGAAAAATAGTAAAAAAAAAAATCGGAAAAATCTGAAAATTTGCAGATTGATGCCCAATAATAAGAAGAACAATTGTACATCCCAGAATAGCAATACGATGAACAACGAATATTTGGTGAATTATTTCAATTTTTCTGGAATATTTGGTGAATTTTTTTAATTTTTCAAACTAGCCGGAAAAATAGTAAAAAAAATTAAAAAAATTTAAAAATTTGCAGGTTGATGCGCAACAATAATACAAATAATCCTACAGNTAAACAACGGATATTTTGTGATTTTTTCAGATTTTCTGGAATATTTGTTGAATTTTTTCAATTTTTCAAACTAGCCGGAAAAATAGTAAAAAAAAAAAATCTAAAAATTTTCAAGTTGATGCGCAATAATAAAAAAAATAATTGTATAACCCAAAATTGCAATACGATAAACAACGGATATTTGTTGAATTTTTTTAATTTTTTAAACTGGCCGGAAAAATAGTTAAAGAAATCGGAAAATCTTAACTATATTTTATTGAAAGAATATGTATAAAAAACTTGTAATACTTTGATAATATTTTGTGATACTTAAACAACTTGAATTAAAAATATTACTTAACTATACTTTAATAAAAAATAAATATAAAAAACTTGTGATATTTTAATAATCTTTTGCAATACTTTAACAATGTTTTGTGATACTTTAACAATATTTTGTGATACTCAAATAACTTGAGTTAAAAATGTTACTTAACTATGTTTTATTATAAAAATATGTATTAAAAACTTGTGATACTTTAACAATCTTTTATAATACTTTAACAATGTTTTGTGATATTTGAACAACTTGAGTTAAAAATATTACTTAACTATACTTTAATTAAAAATAGGTATAAAAATTGTGGTATTTTAACAATATTTTGTGATACTTTAACAATGTTCTGTGATACTCAAATAATTTGAGTTAAAATGTTACTTAACTATGTTTTATTGTAAGAATATGTATAAAAAACTTGTAATACTTTAACAATACTTTGTGAAACTTAAACAACTTGAGTTAAAAAATATTATTTAACTATACTCTAATTAAAAATAGGTATAAAAAACTTGTGATATTTTAACAATCTTTTCCAATACTGTAACAATCTTTTGTGATACTTTAATAATGTTTTGTGATATTCAAATAACTTGAGTTAAAAATGTTACTTAACTATGTTTTATTGTAAAATATATATAAAAAAACTTGTGATACTTTAACAACCTTTTCCAATACTTTAACAATGTTTTGTGATACTTGAAAAACTTGAGTTAAAAATATTACTTAACTATACTTTAATTAAAAATAGATATAAAAAACTTGTGGTATTTTAATAATCTTTTGTGATTTTTAACAATGTTTTGTGATACTTTAATAATGTTTTGTGATACTCAAGTAATTTGAGTTAAAAATGTTACTTAACTATGTTTTATTGTAAGAATATGTAAAAAAACTTGTAATACTTTAATAATATTTTGTGATACTTAAACAACTTGATTTAAAAAATATTACTTAACTATACTTTAATCAAAAATAGGCATAAAAAACTTGTGATATTTTAACAAATTTTTGTGATATTTTAACAATATTTTGTGATACTTTAACAATTTTTTGTGATACTCAAATAATTTGAGTTAAAAATGTTACTTAACTATGTTTCATTGTAAGAATATGTATAAAAAACTTGTAATACTTTAATAATATTTTGTGATACTTAAATAACTTGATTTAAAAAATATTACTTAACTATACTTTAATCAAAAATAGGTATAAAAAACTTGTGATATTTTAACAATCTTTTGTGATACTTTAACAATGTTTTGTGACACTTTAACAATATTTTGTGATACTCAAATAACTTGAGTTAAAAATATTACTTAACTATGTTTTATTGTAAGAATATGTATAAAAACTTGTAATACTTTAATAATATTTTGTGATACTTAAACAACTTGAGTTAAAAAAAATTACTTAACTATACCTTAATCAAAAATATGTATAAAAATTTGTGATATTTTAACAATCTTTTGTGATACTTTAACAATGTTTTGTGATACTTAACTATGTTTTATTGGATGTATAAAAAACTTGTGATACTTTAACAATCTTTTGTAATACTTTAACAATATTTTGTGATACTTAAACAACTTGAGTTAAAAATATTACTTAACTATACTTTAATTAAAAATAGGTATAAAAATCTTGTGGTATTTTAATATTTTTTTGTAATACTTTAACAATATTTTGTGATACTTAAACAACTTGAGTTAAAAATATTACTTAACTATACTTTAATTAAAAATAGTACAAAAAACTTGTGGTATTTTTAATAATCTTTTGTGATAATTTAACAATGTTTTGTGATACTTTAACAATGTTCTGTGATACTCAAATAATTTGAGTTAAAATGTTACTTAACTATGTTTTATTATAAGAATATGTATAAAAAACTTGTAATACTTTAATAATATTTTGTGATACTTAAACAACTTGAGTTAAAAATATTACTTAACTATACTTTAATCAAAAATAGGTATAAAAAACTTACAATCTTTTGTGATACTTTAACAATGTTTTGTGATACTCGAATAAAAATTTGTGATACTTTAGCAATCTTTTGTGTTACTTTAACAATATTTTGTGATACTCAAATAACTTTTACATATGAGGTATTAAGAATACTAGAAATATGCCAACGATGAGTGTAACATTGCACACAAAAATGAACATCAAAAGTTCTAAAATATCATTCCTCTATATAACAAAGTTCATCAAGCCAACATGATAAATATGTGCATATTTTGTAGTTTATATGTACATAAACGTCTATTTTCTCATGTCAAAATGTATAAAAAATGCATCAAACAACAAAACATGCATTAAAAAATGATATTAAAGGAATTCAAATATCCAAATCTGAACATTTTTATTAAAAGAAAAAAAAACAAAATCCACAAATGGAGTCCTCACATCATTATCACCATAACCCATAACTTACAAAGTGCCAAACATATGTCTGTGAACTTTATGAACCTTGGTAGGTATGAATCCTGCATAAAGATTGTGAACTTTATGAACCTTGGTAGCCATTTATCCTGCGGTAAAATTCAATTATATCAGAAAGTAAAAAGACAAATATATGTAATCAAATAACTTCTTTTGAGAATTGCTTAGATATTAAACCATAAACATATTAAACTAAAATTCCCGAGGGGTGGAGAAAGAAAAACCCAAAAACTAACTGCTGAATTCTAGTAACTCCGAAGAAATATGAGACCCGAGAACGTGCTGAATTCGAAAATGAATTGCTCACAATTGTCATCTTTTTGCGATACATTAATCATATATTGTAAAACTTTAAGATAATTTTGTGATACTTTTGTTTAGAAATCTGATCAACTATAAAAATTGTACTCTTCTAAAATCGCCGGCAAACACCAATTCTGCTATTTCCTGAAACAACCCGCCAGGCAACCAGTTTGATGCTGCAAGTCGAGACAACAGAACAAAATTTCAACAAAATACATGTAATAAAAAAGAGGTTTAATGTTTTCAATTCTCTGTAGGTAGAATATACCTTTCCACCTAGGCAGTAAATGAGAACAGGATGGTTCCTCTCATCTGAAACACCAAATTACAGTTAATGAAGAACATACATTTATAAAAAAAATTAACATAAATTAAATTACACCCTCAATCCCTAAAATAATAATTTAAATCAATCTAAAAACAAGTAAMCTTCAAACTCAAATTCAGTCTAGCTCATTCAATTTGGATGCAAATAAACCGCTAAAAAAATCGCACACGAACCTCATATTCATGATTTGAAGAATTTTTGACTTGATGGGCATATGGATAAATTCTCAATTTGCAAAAAATTATTCAAGCAGCCAAAAGGATGATTTTTTGACTAATTGTTTGATCTGGCATCGCCTCCCAAAAGCAACCGCAAACTAGAATCGTCGCTCGGATCAGAAAACCCTCATCGCTTCGTCGCCACCTATTATCTGATCTGTCGGCTTGCTATTTTCTCAGTCGTGTATGTGGGGGTTAAGATCGATGGTGCCGAGAAGATGAAGAGAGTGAGGAGTTCGCATATTACAATTTAATCTCAAAATTGAGAGATTAAGAAAATCAGTCAGTGTGCAATTTATTCTACGAACAGGAAAAGGTTTAAAGGAGCTGATGAGAGAGAGAGAGAGCGTGAATCGTAGGAACGAAGAAAGAGAAATAAAAGGAACTGAATGTGGGTCAAATAAGAATAGGTATCCAGGCTCACTAGATGGGTCGAATTCCGAATCTTAACTGGGTATGGTAAAAAGTGGTCTCATAGGATGAGACCAATCTCATCCAAGTATTTGCCTCTATTAATATATGTAAAAGTATCAAGAGATTAAAAGTTTCTATTAAAAAAATAAAAACTACTATACCCCCCAACGATGGATTCGATCGTAAAATACATTAGATAAAGAGTATAAATGAGTTGAGACATTCGCGAACAACTCGCATAAATCTTGGCTCCAACTTTGTTTGTGAGCTCATTATTATTATTATTATTATTATTATTATTATTATTATTATTATTATTATTATTATTATTATTATTATTATTATTATTATTAGGTCTAATTGATTCAAATATAACATCATTTTCCAAATTTACAAATTTAACATGACTTTCAAAACTTGAAAAATAAAATTACAAACCTTTTAAAATTTGCAAACCGAATCAAGGTATTTCGGTGGACGTTTTGAAAATTTCAAGAATTGAATTGATATTTTTGAGACTATCAATTGAACCCTAAATTTGATCTAATTCTTTTTTCCCTTCCCTAATCCCCAATCCCAAGTTTCTAGCGCAGCCTCACAACCATTTCTAGGCGCAATTTGCAATTGCATTTGACGGGATGGATTGATGACAATAGCAAACTCTGAGGCTGGGTTTGGTTGCAATGGATTATGTCCCTACGTGATGATTTGGCTTATCCAATGGAATTAATCAAGTCTATTAAGTTGTTTGATTATTTTGTTGGGTCTTGAGATATCATGCCCATTAGCTAATAACATGTATGGTTGGAGTTAACAAGAAAGGCCATATAAAATTATTTACGGATATGCTCTTACTATTTTAATGATTTGTCAAACTAAGTTTTAATCTAAATAGGGGACTCGACTGTAAATCTTTTTCTTTCATAATTTGTTTTTGTCTCATTAGTAATAAACTTTTGAAAAAGTTTTTTTTTTTTTTAAATTAAAGCATTGGTAGTCAATTTGTTTCAAATGATATTATAAACGAATAATATCACATGGTTATTAACATTGATACAAATCCCACATATTAAAATTAGAAATTAAAAGATCTCAAGAACATATCAAATAAATACAATAGACTAATACACACCAACTAATGCAATTATAATTACATTGACAACTTAATATGTAATTTGCATGCTGACATCATTAACATCATCACTCACATAATAGAAGTTTATCAAAATATTTGTAATTATTGGAGATGAGTTAAACTGATTAACAAAAAGCCCAGCCGAATGGACAGAATAACAATTCCAAAAACACACTAATGCCCCAAACCCTTTTCCAAACAAAAGTTAGACAGGCTACAATTGTCCTTATAAAAAAATGATTCACATATAGTCCTTCACAAATTCCCCGTTAACTTCATATGAGCAAATTCTGCTTTGGCATCATTTGGTAAGCTGAAGAAAAGCTCAAAATCCTCTGTGTTCTTCACTAATAACTTTGACACCAATATTTTATATTGCATAGTTAGTCTGATAATGTCGCTAACAACATTATATACTTCCTTCCTCGCTTGGGAGATATCGTATTCATATCCAATTCTTGTAGCAATGTCCCCCAATCTGATGTCAGTATTCTTGCAAAATGATCCAACCAACTCATATATGGGATCAACAGGCGCACTTGATTTCCTTTTCTTTCCGCCATTTTTTTTTCGCTACTTGCACTAGGCTAATGCTGACTTTCCATGCCATTGTCTGGATGAAAACTTGACATAGTCTCAAACACATCATCTGATTTCAAAAACATTGGCTCAAAATTTTCACCCATCTCAGGACCATTTGGTTCATTGTCTTTAAGTACTTCATTCAACGCCTCAACAAAGTCTTCTATGTGTTCCCCCATTGCTCTGTCCTTACCAAATATTTCACCCCTGTCATGGAAATAGGGCCACGGCTTAAATCTCATAGTCTTGCATTTGAATCAACCTGTACAAGAGTTTTATGACAATTTTAATATCACACTAATATAAATAAAATGTTTTTGCAAATAAAATTTGGTTGGAATTATAGATAGTATGATAGTATCTCATAACTTAAAATATTGAATATTGTATCAACATACTTTTTTGCGACCAATATCTACTTTAGTAATTTATTAACCTCACAAAAAAAAAAATTGAATAGAACCCAATGAGTCAATAATAGTGCCAAACAATTCGCAGAAACAAATTTTTTACTAAGATAAGAATGCTGAAAACTTAAACCTTCAAGTAAGAGTCACATGCATCCTCGTGTGCCTCAATCATCTTGGATTTATCATCCCAACCAATGCCACTTCGTGTCAACATTGATACTAAGCTAACGTAATATTTTTCCACACATGAATCTTGGAGTGTGCAGAATCCCATGCAAATATGTTCCAGGAAATGCCTTCAACACTTCTTGTTCCAAAACTTTCAAATAACTAATTTTGAACCCATCTTTTGACTTCCATCCATTTGCTAATCTCTTTAAGTGATCTGATAAGTACTTCTTCCTCTTTTTGAATCCAACTCCTTCGTCCCTTATCATTTCTTTTCATTGTGGACGTGTGAAAGTGCAGATAGCAGATTTTTCCATCCTTCAATAGTACTACACATATGAATATCCACAAAGAATGGATTACAAAAATTTAATGCGAATAATAAATATGGAATAATTAACTATCAATTTTAAATAACATTATAAGCCATTTGCTGCATATTAGAAACTTAAGAAAAACATACTTAAATAAGTTTCATATAATTGATAAACATTTACCAAAGCATTAACTATTCATACTTTAAAAACGAGCAAAATGAGAAACCATACAACACAATCTTGATATTATAAACATAATAATGGTTTATTAAAGAAAAATAAATAAGCATTACGATCTCCAAAGTCAACAACATTAAAATTAGTTGGAATTATACTATAGCATGACTAATTTTTTAATTCTTGTTGCACTCAATCCTCTCTATTCATTAAACATTCCCTGGGCTAAAGCATCCCTCTAATTAGTCCAAGCTTCTGATGGCTCAACAGAGTCAATGAAATCAATGCCCTCATTATTATTATCATCCTCATCATTATCATCATCATCTGCATCTAATTCAGCTTTCATAGGATCCACATCCAACTCTGATTGGATAAAGTTGTGTAAAAGCGCACAAGCCATGATTAGTTCTATTTTGAGTCTTATTCGGATAAGAGATTTGACTCCGCAGAATGGATCACCACTTCTTCAATAGTCCAAAATTTCTTCCCATTACATTACGCGCTTTTAAGTGGTTCATGTTGAAGAATTCTTGGTAGATATATGGAAGGGATGATCCTTGACTCCACTCATCTAAATGATACCTTATCCCCTTATATGGAGTCAAAAAACCTTCTCCATTCTCATAACCATTGTCGCATTAATAAAAGTTTCATTTAAAGATGTAATTGTGCAAATCGATTTTCAGGTGTCTACAAATAATATTAAATTAAAAAAAATTACCAGTCTGACTGAATTTGTGAGTGTGACTGGTTTCCATATTTGATACCTTGGGGCACCTTTAATCTATTAGGCCTATTAATTGCATCACGCAAGACCTGACAATCGGCAGCTGATCCTTTCCAACCAGTGAGGACGTAAATGATTTTCAGCAATCTCAACTTTCTGTTCATATAACGTGCCTTATCAGATTCTGACACTATCACTTTTAACACAAGTTCCATCTAATGCACCTTAACAACCTTATATTTTTTCCAATAAAAAGAATTATAAATTCGTTAGTTATAGTTGCTAAATGTATGGTAATAGTAGTGTTCAATAAGAACGTAATTTATTTTTTTCAATGATACCTTAAACAATTTCCAACTAGGAAGTATACATCCATCATCAATTGGTCTAGGCTAAACAAGAAGAAGAGAATGCAGTCTTAGTACTGCATTCAAGACAGCATAGAAATGGGAGTTGATGGTTTATCCTGAACGTTTAAAGTCGAACCGCACAACCCTAATTTTCTTATGATGTGATAAAATGGATATAAATAGTGCTACTTTCTCACTAATACACATGTATCTAGATTTTTGAAGTCCCCTTATATTTTGTAAAATGAAACACAGTATACTAAAGGCATCTTGTGTCATCCCCAAATTGTCTACACATTCAACATCACTAAGTTCAATAAGGTCTTGCAAGTGTTCAATTTCTTTAGGTATCTAATCGGCCATTTTGTATTCACAATATATTTTTTATTTACGTAATATACATGTATTAATAATAGTCATTCATATTATAAACATTTCAAAATAATTAGATTAGGTGTTCGAAAATAATAATTCTTTATACAATATAGTATTCTTTTAGCTATATAAATATTTGTTAATAATATTTCATCTTAAGATTTACTTGAGAATTATATTATAAATTAAAAATAAAAAAATACATTATAAAAAAAATTTAAATCCAAAATATAGTAAAAAGAACCAAACATTAAATCACCAAAGAAATAAAATTTAAATAAAAAATTAAATGATAAATTTTATGGCTGCCAACTAAGGACAAAAATCTCAAATAAGAATTTAAAATATAAGAGGGAAAAACAAAAAAGAAAGAAAAATGAAGAACAAAAAATTCGTGATGTACATTCTTTAAATAAATATAATTACTAATTTTTAATATGCTAAGAATAAAAATACTATAATTTAAAATGTAATTTAATGAAGAAATAAAATTAGACTAATGAATTAGATTTTCTAAGATTCAGTTTTTTGGCCAAACAGTAATCAATCACAACTTTTACCATAAATTAGTACGATATATAAAGATAGTTAATTTGGAAAATAAAATTATACTAATTGATTTGATTTTTAAAATAACTTTTTTTTATATAAGATTTATTAAAATAAAATCAAAAATGAAAATAAATCAAAAGAAAATAAAGAAGAGGAAATAGAAAATAAAATAAAATAAAATAAAAAAAGAAAAAAAGAAAATAAATCAAAAGAAAAAGAAAAAATAAAAAATAAAGCACGAATGGAATTGTGCCAAATAGCCTGCCCAAAAACCGACAGGACATCTTTTATAGTAAGGTATAGATTTCAAGATTTTCAATTCAAGCCTTTGAAACTTTCGAGAAGGCCGCCCAAATTCCGTAATTTGTGCCAATTTAAAAAAGTTGGGACTTTATTTGCAAGTTTTAAAAATTATGTTAAATTTGTAAATTTGAAAAACATTGTAATATATGAAGCAATGATGCCTAATAATAATAATAATGATGATGATGATAACGATAATAATATAATTATTATTTTATAATTTGAATTAATAATAATTTATATGATATATATTATAATTATTTATTCATATTTGTCATTTTTTATCTTTAAAATGAAAATAGAAAAAGGATTCAAGCTCGAATTCAAAGTCGACTCGACTCATGAGCTCGAAATCAAGCTCGAGCTTGATATTTTTTTTCCATTTTCTTAGCTTGACCTATCTCGAATTAAACTCTTGTAAAATTGTTGAGCTCGAGATCGAATAGATCCACATCACTTGTTTACACCCTTACTTTGGATACACTATTAATATGTTATGGATATCTAATTAATAATTTAGTATGTGCCCATGTGCACACGTGGTAAGATTCTTATACTTAGAAGTAGATGTCTTTTGTATAACTAATTACTAATTTAATATATATATAAGCGTATATCTATCTATCAATCTCTCTCTCTCTCTCTCTCTCTCTCTCTATATATATATATATATATATATATATATATATATATATATATATATATAATAGTATTTGACCCGTGCGATGTATGGGGTGTTGTAAATAATAAATGTGATAAAGATATTAGATTAAATGGGTAAAACTATATCAAGTGAAAATTATATTAATACACACATCCCAACAATTGTACATTTGTATGATCATTTCATGATTATTTTTTCGTAGAATCATGAATATTTAAACCCAACTCTTTTTTGCTAGTATCAAATATTTTTTTTGAGTAACGTGCGAAAATATTATTAAAAGAAGAAAATTGTTCATACAAATAAGATCACGACGTCCATTCCCCAACTAAAGGCCTCTGTTCAGGCCTCATTAAACCCTCTCGAGGTAAACCCACCCTTGTGGGAGAAACCCTCGTAGAGGAAAGAGTACACTCCCCATGCCAGTAGTAGAGGGAATAGAACAAAGCGATATAAAATGCTGAGAGCCACAAGTTCGCTAAGTGTAAAAATAAGCTACAACAAGCTGGTCGTGATCTAAAAAGCAGCAATACCAAGGTTCTCCGCTGAACCGAGATTAAACTGTCATCCGAGGGGCTGATGTCAAGATCTTGATGAACGGTACACCGTTTTACCCAAAATATCATCGTTCACCAGATCTAGGAGGAACGCCGGAGACGAAGTGAACCAATCATAACGGGGAGAATCGGACTTGGAGAGCGCATCAGCAGCGCGATTGCCTTCTCGATAAACATGCGAAACCATGAACTCGATCGAGGTAGTGAAAAAGAGAATCCGACGCCAACGAGCCAGGAAGCGCCATGGGACATCCAGGCTATGCTTTTCAAAGAGCTCCATCACATAAGTCGAGTCAGATTCCAGCCAAATGCGTCTCCAGCCTCTCAGATCAGCCTCCTCGACCGCAATAATTGCGGCCTCTAACTCTGCCTCGAAGGCAAAACCCTGGCCAAGCAATCTCGAAAATTCGCCTTTTACAAAGCCTCGACACGTGCGGAAAATGCCCGCCGCGACGCAATCTCCAGGGCAGCCCAGAGCACTGCCATCCATGTTCACCTTAATCCAGCCAGGTGAGGGGGGCATCCAGGACACAGGGGTAAGGTGGAGGGATTTTTTTTAAGGACTTAGGTAAAAAAAAATAAAATTGATGCACTAGCCTATTTGGAAGTGTTTCTTTGTTTCCAAATAGTTGTTAGGTTCTTTAAATCCCGGTTGTTTTTTCTCTAAAGTTTATTTATTTTGGCCTTATGTATGAAGAAAAAAAGTACACTTATATTGTTTAGTGTGATTATTTATACTGTTCAGTCAATGGGATAATATGACGGATTGGTATAAGAATTGTGGGCAATTTATTAGGTGCACCCTATTTTACGTGATGATATATGATAGTTATATGTGATGATATATGACAGTTATACGTGATGATATATGATAGTTATACGTGATGATATGTGACAAAAGTTTAGAGTTTAGGGTTTACTTTTCCATTTTAGGATTTAGTTTTACATTTTAGGGTTTAGTTTTCCATTTTTAGGGTTTAATATTTCATTTTAAGGCTTAGTTTTTTATTTTTTTAAATTTAATTTCCCATTTTAGGGTCACGGCAAAAATCTATCATTCTACCAGTTATATGTGATGATATGTGTTAGTTATATGTGATGATATATGCCAGTTATATGTGATGATATATGATAGAAATTTAGGATTTAGAGTTTAATATTCAATTTCAGGGTTTAGTTTTTCATTTTAGGGATTAATTTTCCATTTTTAGGGTTTAATTATTTTGTTTTAGGTTTATTTTTAATTTTAGAATTTTAAATTTTAGATTTAAAACTTCAATTACTTGTGATGATATGTATCAGTTATATGCGATGATATGTACTACTTATATATGATGATATATGTCAGTTATATACGATGATAAATTAAATTATAGGGTGCATCTTACAAGGTACATCTGGATTCATGGTATACTCTCTCAGAATTGTGACATATAGTCTTATTTCTATGTATAGTAAAATCAATATTTATCGTGATAATGACTAATTATTTTGTAACTAAAAGGTTTTAAAATATATCAATAATTATTCATACCCGTGCAATCATTTTGCAATTTGATTATTTTATTTAGTGATAAGAGCTTATTATTGTATTTTCTAATTCAAAACTCAAAATATAGGCATATCTAAACAAAAAGGTTGGGAATTGAATGTGTGCGTAAACATATTAATATATTAATTTTCTTTTTTTTAAGAAAATAAGTATTTCTACTTTTTCTTTATTTCACTTCAAAAAAATATAATAATCAACAATTCAAAACAAATAATTGGGGATGTTTTCTGTTTTAATAAAGAAAAAAATAACCATGCCATAATTTGTGTTTGAAAAACTGTAACAATTTTGATTTACTCATCTTACTATATAAAACTAACACTATTTTTTTTTAGAAAATAAAAAAATAGGTGTAGTTGAATATTGATATTGGGATTGAGGCTAAAAACGAGGATTCAATTTAAAATATATTAAAATAAAACTACATAACACAAACTGTGACTCAAACTATAAACCGGGAAGTGACTTAATTTAAAATATATTAAAAACTATATAGTACAAAAATTATAAGTGGGTATATTCACCGAGTTTGCAATTAGGACTCAACCTAAAAAGGATATTCTATTCTAATGTAATTTATATTCTAATGGCTAATAATTATATAGCAGAAAACTAATTCGATAAAATTGCCTAGATTTTTCTCCTAGTTTCAAAATGCCAATTAATAAATTAGATAAGTCAAAATCTCAACTACATTGGATTTACGTAATATATTCGATAGATAAAACAATGCCAATTCCTAAACAAGAAATAACAAAGTTTCATCCTAAATATATAATATATAATTATATACAACGTGTAAATAAAATAAACATGAAAGGAGTTTTAAGCTTTTATATTTCCTTTGATTTTTTTTCTTTGAATTAAAAATTTGATCCATTTATAATATACATGGAACATAAAATTTCAATCTCATTTACCAAGAATTTATCTCAAAATTAACACTACCAAAAAACAGTATCGAGGAAAAACCCGAGGGAAATATTCCCCTTGATATTTTTCAAGGGAATTACCGAAGGAACTTTTTATCGAGGGAATTATCGAAGGATTATACCTTTGGTAACAATGCGTTTGGTAAATCCCTCGAAAACACGGCGCCAATGTTTGCCACCATAATTATCGAAGGCAATACCAAAGGCTTTTCGAGGGTATCAATACCGAAGGAATATACCCATCGAAAATACCGAGGGGAACAATATTCCCTCGGAAAAAATCGAGGGTAATTAGTCCCCTCGGGTTTTTTGAGAATAAACAAAATCTAAAAAAACAAATAAGACAAAAACCGAGGGGAATAAAATACCCTCCGAAAAATTGAGGGAAACTTAGTCCCTCGTTTTATTAAGAATACAAAAAATAAAAAATAAATAAATAAGAAAAACCCGAGGGGAAAGTTTTAATGAGAATAAGAAAAATAAAAAAAAAGTAAGAAAAAACCGAGGGGATGATTTACCCCTCAGAAAAATCGAGGGAAATTAAGATCCCCTCGGAAATCCCGAGGGGAAAGTGTTTCCTCGATTTTTTTCAATTAAATAAAAAGTCAAGAAAAAAAGAAAATTCGTAAAAATAAAATAAATTCTATCATTTTAGGCACGTGGGGTGATTTCACCCGACTTTGATTGAAGAATATCAACGAGCATGTGCGTATTTACACTTGTCGTGTAATTCCACCAACAACCAAGATATGATCGATCGATCATCTTATTCGGTTGGAAACGCGAAGCGACGAAGCGTCGTGATTTTGTGAAGGTAGCACGGGGTGCGTCTCGATGTTCGGTTGGAACCACGAGGATGGAGTGTTGATCGTTAAATACGTTTTTGAACCACGAGTATCGAGTGTTGATCGTTAAATACGCGTTTTCTATTTTTTTAAATTAAAAAATAGGAAAATATAGAAAATTAGTAAAAAAAAAAAA
>BMAC01000307.1:542705-563366 GCA_014905375.1 Phtheirospermum japonicum
CTAATCCAGAGACCTCTAAAATGTAGGAAGACACCTGAGCTACACACACAAAAACACAAGCACACACCTAAACATATAAATCTTTGAAACTTACCGAATCTTTCATCAATGTTGGCAACATAATATTGATAAATATAGGCATGATATGGTATGATACACTAACATGTCTCGTCTTAATTATTCGCCAAAATGAACAACCTGCGAAATTGAGATGAATAAAAAAAAACTAAATCAATAATTGAAATATTACAAATAAATATGTTGCTAATATCATTGGCTCTGCAAACCCCCTGTTAAGTTTCCCTTAAAATGCAATAGTAAATTACTTAGTCATAATAGTTTGTCTTTTGGCACAATATCTTTGGTTGTATCAATTACTTGGTCATAACACTTTTGAGACATGCGATTACTTGACTTCAAATTCATGAGAGGAGCAATTAGCGACAACTGAGAATGTTTCTCGCACCCAGAATACAAGGTTGATTTCTAGTTCTTATCATATTGTACAATTTATGGGCCTCAGGATTTGGCGGTTCTTCTACATCACCAACCACATTAAAGTTAGTAATGGATGTATCTTGAACCATTTTAATGTATTGATGATTTTTTCAGAGCGACGTAAGATGAGCCTCCGACTTTTTACATGATGCCTAGATATATTTCCCCATGTAAAGTCTATATATAGTAATTCAGTATGAATAGATTTTTTAACTAAGTAATACTTGATCTCATCAACATCAAGGTAATTATGATTCCTACATCTACTATGAATACAAGGACACTTGAGTTTTTCTCCGCCTTTCATTACAGAATGTGTGAATGAAAATTGAATGAAACTCTTCACCCTTCCACGAAAGCTTTGGATAGATAACCCTCTATTTTTGTATCCAACTATGATCAAAACTCATCCTATGATTTGCTAAGTATGATTAATTAATGTTGCATATATTGTCACAAATACTATGTGATATATAGGTGATTGAATTATAGATAAGCGGACGGTATGAGGGTGCCCATATATTATGATTTAATTATTGGTAAGGGTCATATCCCATTTAAGAATAAGTTCTTCAGTAATATAATTATCTTAGTATATACTTTGAAGACCTTAAATTTTTGGCAGCACCTTCCCTTAAATCTCTAAGTACAAATTTATTGTAGTGCACCTGAGAACATAAGAGAGATAGAAATCGAAATTTAAAAGTCCACAAAGAAGATACTAAGATAATCACATTCACAAACTGCTCAAATAAGTGGACAATTCAGAATTTAGTATCGAACTCTCTATTTGATACTAAATCCCAAGTGCGTCTAAGGTAAGTTGTTTGAGTGTAGAAAGAAGAATATAATCAATCCGTCAATAATAAATAGATTACCAACAAAACTTGTTGGTTTGTGAACAAATTTCAATAATTTTAACATGTTATCAACACAACATTCAAAATCACAATTCAAAAATATATATTAAACACAACATTCACTACCACTTTTCAAAAACGACCACCGCATTTGAAAATTGCTCCGGGCGGCATCATACACCATGTCATCACCAACATTACCACAACATCAACCCATCACAACACTAAGTACCATCACAAAATTAAACAACCACAACACAAATATTCATGCAAATAAAAGATGTAGAAATAGATTAATAATATTACATGAAGTCGTAGTCAAACAAAGTAGCATTAAAAAAACTAACTATAATTAATTCTAGGAGTAGTTCTCCTATGAGACCGGTCTCTAATTATGAGACCATTTTATACCACAAACTATTATTTGAACCCGCCCGCCCATACCACTTATTTGTTATTAATACAAAATAATAAAAAATAACAAAGTAGATGTAAAAAGAAAGGAAAAGAATAAAGCAGACGTCATATTCTCTCATCTTCTCTCTCCATCGTAGACCACAGATCAGTCATGGCTTCTACAGATTGGACGTCATATTCTCTCCTCTTCTCTCCCCATCGCAGACCACGGATCGGCCATGGCTTCTACAGATCGACCGTTGCTTCTTACCTTGAAGCCGGATTCATGATCTACCTGACTTCAGATCTACAAGATCGGCCACCACCAAAAAGTCCCACAAGAAATTCCCCCAAACGAAAGGAATTCAGTCCAACACCAAGTCTGAGATCATATTCATTTGTTTTTGGCTAATTTGAGACGGACGTATCTATTTTTTCCATTGCAATTGATTAGATTGTGTTTTGTTGATTGTGCGTTTTTTGTGTGTTCATGTGTGCGCTTGATCTTGGTTGTGGGGTTGTGAGGTTTGAAGTTGGAGTCGTCGGTGACACTATTTTGGTGGTGTTTCTGCTTGTGGCGGTGATTATGATGGGTTCAGAGACAATTTTTGCGGCAGGTGGTGATAAGCATTTTGGCGAAAGATTGATGATAGCCCCAGTAAACTCAATTTTGTGAAACTTTCATGGGGTAATGTAATACTTCAAGTTTATTTTGTGATACATCGAACTGACAGATTTTATGAAGTGTACCCTAAAGTTTTCGTGATACTTTTTGAGGGCAGTATTGCTTGAGGTTTTTTCGTGATACTTTTAGAGGGCAGTGTTGCTTGAGGTTTGTGACAATGTACAAGAAAGACATAGTTTGTTTTCAAGTTTTTAATTAACTATACTTTAATTTATAATCGGTATAAAAGAATTTGTGATACTTTAACAATATTCTGTGATACTTTAATAATATTAGTTAATTATGCTTTGATTTAAAAATAGATATAAGAAACTTATGATACTTTAACTATACTTTGTATTCTTTACCAATATTTTGTGATACATAGAAAAAAAAGAAACATGTGAATTGTATGTGTTGTGATATTTCAACAATCTATTTATTTATAAAGTATCACAAACTCACTTTAAAGTATCACAGATTCGACCCAAAGTATCACACAAATTAAAGTATAAATATAATATTATTTACATAAAGTTGTAATACTTTTAACTAAAATATTTTGTGATACTTTGGCAATATTTTGTGATACTCTGACAATTATTTGTAATACTTTAACAACAGTTTTTGATACTTTAACTAATTATTATGAAAAACCACAAATGTGAAGATAGAAAACAGTTATTAAAATTATGTGCTAGTCAAAATATATTTCGTGATACTTTAATTAAGTTTGATGATATTGCAACAATTTTTTGTGATACCGTAACAATCTATTACAAGAAAACATTAACACAAAATCAAAATTAAGAAATATATGATACTTTTACTATATTTTGTGAGACTTTAACAATATTTTGTGATACTTTTATAGAACCTTGTGATACTTTAGGTTGATATTATGATATTTTATTAAGAGTAATATAGATTCTACTAGAAAAAGAAAATGCCAATTTTCAAGCTTAATTTCAATGAAATTTATATTCGCCACAGTTTTACTTGAAATAACTGTATTTTTTTTTGATACTGCAACTGTATTTTATGATTCTTTTAATATCTTTTGTGATACTTGATCAAATATTTTAAAACTTTGCGATACCTGATCAAATATTTTAAAATATTAATACTTCAGCTATATTTTGTGATATAATCACTTGAATTTTATAATTTTTCTTGAATGTTTGAAAATATATATAATATGTAGATAAAGTATTACAAAATTTATTAAAGTATCAAAAAATATACTTAATGTATTACAAGTTTCTAATATCTAATTTCTATTCTTACATGTTATCACAAAAAAAATTAAAAGAACTATAGTACATAGTATCTCTACATAAAAACTGTGATATTATTAACTAATGTCGTGATACTTTTAAATTAATTTGTGATACTTTGATTTAATTTGTGACACTCCATATAGAAGTATCATAAAAGTTGTTTAAAGTATTATAGAATATGGATAAGTATAACAAAAGTTTGTTAACTATTTTTCTTTTCTAATCACACCAAATAGTTGCATCATTTAGTACAAAACTCTTCATCCAACCCTCACCAAGACAAATTCATATGTCAAACGACAAATAATAATAATTACATGGTTTCTGCCTGTACTTGATTTCTGCACATGCTAATAATAATAATTAGTCAAGCCATTATACAAAGGGATAAGTAATAACAGAAACTATCCCATGTTAACATATTAGCCATGCACAAAGCATATCAACTTATGATAGTGAGATACAATATGCATCAAAGCTTGCTTTAAATAATTTGGGGACTATCTAACAACTTTGAATTTGAACCATAGAACATGGGGTTTATAAATATGGTTGCAGGAAACATATGTGCGCACAAAAATCCATCGAGACCATGAATGATAACCCCCTTAATAGAATTAGTATCAACATTAAACAGGAAAAACCTAAGACAACCATCTTGTAGAAAACTCGTTACATTTTGTCCTCCTTCTCCTTCATAAAAGCAATAGGTCCTAGTAGTATACATTTCAGCAACGAGAATCACTTCTACACGGAACAAACTAAAATGTAACATTCTGGTTGTGACTTTCGAATGACTAAAGTTCTGCACAAAACAATTCAAATGTCGTGAATGCATATCGTGTACTGAGAACACCATAATTATGAGACTGAAAAGAGAAAATTATATGAAGACGGCGTTTCAATGAGAAAACTCATCTCAAAGCGTATCGTTAAGAGTGCGACTTGCCATCTCAAATTTTCATACACGCCGCTACACAACGGTAATCCCCAATAAAAATATCTTTCACTACACCTCATACACCAGATCCCAACTTCATAAATCGCAAGCAATTTCAAGGAAAATGAACCCTAATCTCCATTTTCCCCCAAAATAAAAGTCACACCTTCACCAAAATTAAAAAAAAATCAAACTTTCGAAATTCTCTCAGATTATATACCTGCCATGGGTAACACCGAGAAGCTGATGAAGCAGATCATGAATCTGAAATTCACCTCCAAGAGCCTTCAGCGCCAGGCCCGAAAGTGAGAGAAATCAGAGAAATTGAAGGTCAAAAAGGCGATCGAGAAAGGCAACATGGACAGCGACCGGATCTACGCCGAGAACTCAATCCGCAAGCGTAACTAGCAGATGAACTAAATTAGTGACCAATGATGGAGATGGGAGGAACAACGACCAACGGGGAGTGGGTTGTTGTATCTGAGAGAGAGAGAGAGAGAGAGAGAGAGAGAGGAGAAGAGAGAGAGAGAGAGAGAGAGAGAGAGAGAGAGAGAGAGAGAGAGAGAGAGGTTGGGGGAGGAAGAAAAATACGTATGTTGCTCTTTTTTTTTAGTTATTAATCATGTGGAGTGGGTTGGATTAGTGGGCGGGTGAAATTGACGAATAAGTTAAAAGTGGTCTCATACTATAAGACCGGTCTCATACAAGTATTTTTCTAATTCTAGTTATCTAATCAACTCCTAACTCGGCGAAAAGCTAACCCATTTAAACCTTTAAATTAATCATAGTTTTCAAAAATAATCCTAAAAAGTATATAATTATAATTGAACCTTAATTAACCCCTAAAACAATTCTAATTTTTTAAAGGGTGAGGATATACACACCTAAAAAATTTATTATTTCACAACAATTAAAAATATTTCACAAAAATGCCAAAATTATCCTCAAACTATAAACGACCCAAACTACACTTTGGCTTCTTCAACCCTCCACCACCACCTCCTGTCATCGTCGCCACCAATGGATTTAGCTTCCAATTCCGATAGTTTGCCTCTGCCTCCAATTATGTTACCGGTTGTGGGTGACAGACACGTCATCTTCCCGGTGGAGAAGCCGGATCGTGACAGACCTGAGCCTCCTGAGTTGACCGGTGAGTTTCCTGCTACCAATTTCAGTTTTACATAATTTAATAGAGGAAACGTCAATGTCAATTAAAACTGAAATTTGTCATAATAAATAAATAAATAATACATAGTTCAATTCATTTTTATCAATAAAAGAATCTGATAATGGTGAGATGAATGAAATTTCGCAGTTCGGCTTGCACCAATTTACAGAGTACCGAATTATCAATGTATTCGCGAATTGTTGGTTGTACTGTACATTGTTATTAGCGATAATTAAGAAAAGTAGCACAACGGAAAACTAGCAGTATGATTCTGAATGTTGAAGACTAAAATAGCATTTTAGTATTATTTAATTCCTCACATTTTTCTGATTGGGATATTGCTCGTATTATGCACAGAGGCTGATCTAGTGAAAGAACGATTCGCAAAATTGTTGCTGGGAGAGGATATGTCTGGTGGAGGAAAAGGAGTAAGCACTGCTCTAGCAATATCCAACGCAATTAATAATCTCGCAGGTAACCTGTATAATTATATCGTCACGATAAAATTTATACTTGTATAGTTAATTATATTGCCATGATCATAATTATACTTAAAGTTAACAGCTAGTGTTTTTAGGGAGCTCTGGAAATCGAAACCATTATCCCGACAGAAAAAGTCCAAGTGGCATCGAGAGATGGAGTGGCTTCTATGCGTAAGCGACTCAATCGCCGAGATCGTCCCACCACTAAAAGAATTTCCAGGTGGCGATAAGCTTCGAGATTATGGTGGTGGATGGTCGAAGAAGATGAAGTGTAGTTTGGGGTGTTTATAGTTTGAGGATGGTTTTGACATTTTTTGTGAAATATTTTTTAATTGGGGTGAACTAATAAATTTTTGGAGTGCGTACATCCGCACCCTTTTAGAAAAGAACCTTAATTATCTCAATAAAGAGGGATGAAGAAAATTGAGACATAAAGATTTTTTAACAACGTTAGATTTTGAGTCCTACATTGAAAGTTTTAAATAATACAGGACCTGAATTGGTAGAAATTTTCAATTCCTAATTAAGAATTGACATACCTTACACGTACCTTACCGATAAAACCCCAAATGTTTTTTTTCTCAAAAGTGAAATTTGTTGAAAAAAGGAGGCAACATATTGGGTTGTGTTTGGTTTATAAAAAATAAAAGTAAAAAAAAGTGTAAAAGGAGAAGCAGAAAAGAAGAAAACACGAAGGAGAAAATAGAAATTAGGGTTCTCTTATTCATCAAAGACTCCCTTTATATAGGGTATCAAATACATGTTTCCACAATACATAAAGATAATAAATACCTAAATTATCCCTCATCAATTACTTGTTGACGAAGGCACACTAATTGTATTTTTCCTTCAACACTCCCCATTGTGTCAAGTCAAAGGGTAAAATAGTGTTTCATTGTTGCCTCGTTAAAACCTTGCCAAGTAACAAAACCCAATGAGAAAAATAAAACTTGGTCTAAAGAAAAAGAGTACAACACACCTATGTTGAGACTCCCCCTAATGTCTACACCTCTCTTTGATATGTACATCTATCAAGAGAACTTTGAAAGTCTCCACTTTCTCAATTTACTGATTCTTGAGAAAATGCATAGTTGTTGGTTGTAAAAGAGTTGTGATGATATTACTCATATTATCACATTTTCTTTAGTGATAGAGTTCAAGCCACTATTATCAGATATATGAATGATCATAATATTTACCATTGATAATCATGAACTACTACATGTATGATAATGATCTCTTTACATGGATCGAATGAGTAACCAACATCAACGATAGTATTTGGTGTTTCAAAGTAGGAAGTAAATTCAACATTTTCTTTAGGGTTACAAGACCATCTGCAGTCCCAATTATATTTATGAATGGGAAAAATAAACTCGCGTCAATGGTTTCTTTTAGGTATCAAAGTACATTTTGATTCCATTCCAGTGACATTGCGCTTTCTTGAGTTAAATCAAGATAATAATTTTGAGAAAGTAATATTTGGTCAAGTGTATTAGTAATGGCACAATAATGCGCATGTTGTACATAAGAAGGGAATTTCAACTCCCACCAGTTCTCGTCATTCTGCTAACGAAATTGATCTTTTCTTATATCTTCACTTTGACCAATCATAGGAGTGCTAACATATTTCACTTATCCATATTTAATTGCCCGATCATCTTTTGGATATATGCAAACTGTAGAATTTAGTATTCCACAAACTCGGATTTTAGTTTAAAGCCTTAACATGACCGAGTTTTCCCATGATTCATTATCTCAAATTAAAATTTTAAATAACTAGCGAGATCCCTTATTTCATTAAGAGTCGATATTATGTTCATATCATCGACTTAGACAACTATAATAGAAAATTTGAAACTTATTTTCTTTATAAATACACAAGGGTATAGATTATCTTTTCCCAATCAAGTAGTCACTTAGACGGTTGTACCACACCCGTCTGGATTATTTCAATCCATAAAGTGAGTATTTTAATTTAATTACAAATGCACTATGTGGCTTAAAGTCACTTGCCTTGTCAATGAAAGGCCAACAAGCACTTTCGTATATATCTCTAAATCATGATCCCCATTGAGATATGATGTAACCACAGGTATAAGATGCATTCTCATTGTTTAGAATTATAACATCTATTATGGGGGAGTACATATTCCCATAGCCAATTTCAGGGCGTTTTAAGAAACTTTATGCTTCAAGTCTAGTTTTGCATCTCATGGCTTTATATTTCTCATTACACTTTTTAACAAAACTTTGTGTATGTCCTACAGGCTTTACACTTGTTGAGGTTAGCACTGCCAAAACAAATACATGTCTTGTTGTCAGTGAATTTAGTTCTTCCCGGATTGATTCTTTACATTTAGGCCGATTTGCTCTTTATTGATATTTCAATAGAGCGTGGTCCGATACCATCGTGCTCTATGACTCCTTGAGCAACAATGTATATATATCATCAATGTGTGTGGAGAATCTTTCCATCAACTCATATAAACTCTCATAGTATATTGAGATCTCTTTATTCTCTGGGATCATATTAAACATCGGAGCGTCCTCTAGTAATGATTCATGGACATAAGTATAACCAGAGATAATCTCATGAGAGTCATTATCTTCATTTATGATTAATTAAATTTGTGCCATACATGCCCTCTTATTCCTTGGGCGAGTATTGATCGAACCAGATGACTTCCTCTTGTTCCTTTGGGAGTCACGACCTCAACCATACCTCCACTAAGTATGACTGAAATGTCTTAATCGGTGATATTGTGCCCTTTATGGGGACTTTTACCTCGCAGACACATTTGCAGCTGGTATATATATGATCTTGTCACTTTAGAAATTGAGTCTTCTATACTTTGAAATCAATTGTTCACTTTACTTTACTTTCACGTTACATTGTAAAATGCGGGGATCATAATGAGACATTGTGTGAAACTATTCCTGTCGTTCCATTAGAAAATACTTTTTCTTATCTCCCCCTAACGACGGAAATACTGTCTCATTAGAGTGACAAATCTAAAGTTTTAGCGGTAAAGAGATCGTCTGTCAAAAGTTTCAAACAGCGGATGACTGTTGGAAATTCATATCCAACATAAATACTTAATCATCTTTAGAAACCCATATGCATGCATTGTGGGGGTGCAATAGGCATATATACTGTGTAATCAAATATGTGTAGATATGAATTATCAGGCTCATATCCAATTACCAACTGGTATGCAAAATACTTGGTTAGCAGAGGTTCATAAATGAATAAGTAAGAGTTGCGTGGAATATTGCATAACCCTGTGCAGAGATAAATATATAAGTGCGCATAAATATTATCTTAGTCACCATCTATATTCTTTTCGACGGTGTCTTCTTTGAGACCTTATTGTATATGCACATTAGGGTACAAGATGCATTACATCGATCTTGATTAAAATGCAATAGACATAAAATACTTTTGATGTAAACTCTCTAGCATTAGGAGTTTGGGTGCTTTATAAGGTGGTGAGTCCTCAATCATACTAAATGTGATAGATGTTTTGCAAATGCAATATTTTTATGGACAATACGTGCCAAACCATTGGTCAAAACTATAAAATACTTGAAAGATATGCATTTTGAATGGTTATGTCCACATGTATCACAAATTATCAATTATAAGAATGAAATATTATACTTTGTATATTTAGCATATGTAGGTCTCAATCATACAATTTTGCTAATGAAGAAGTTTTTAAATATGAGGGATGTATCTTTGAGATATGAGTGTATGTAGTGTTCCTAGTACTTTAGAATGCACTTGCTGTAATTGAACAACATTAGTTCGACACTATACTGTGCATATTTTATCTCATTTTGTGTTTCACTAAAAATAAAAGATGTCCATGTTAATTTCTTATAATATGGACCATCATATCAAGACGACCAAATAATCTATGCCAGTCGTGTCAAAACTTAAATGAGTCAGTGTTCAACAGTTCTTTGTTGGTCATATCTTATGATTCAATAATCAAGAAGTGGTAAAGTAAAATTACTAGATTGAATCTAAAACGTGCTTTCTTCCACATAAATCAAAGGTATGGTTCCATTCTCATAATGAATTTCTTAATCATAATCATCAACATGAATATCATCAAACTTAACAAGGTTTATCTCGCTCTTGGTCCATCCTGAGCTTTTATGACTTTAATCAATGTGCCACTAGGCATCAAGACTTTGTCACATATAAATATCAATTAAGTGAATAACTTTCTATTATTCAACAAATTCTCACATTCTTCAGAGATATTTGAACGAAATACTTTTCATTCTAATATTTTACATTATTGGCTAGATATGTTACATTATATATAATAGTTTACTTCTTAACCTTTTATGTGAATGTGTTATAAATAAACTCAATTATATTCAGTGCTTCAGAATGAAATACAAAACTTACCAATAAGCCCAAATAATAATTAACTTAAATCTGGCCACATCACATAAATCTAACTCAAAATAAGTTTTAAGAACAACATGTCTCTTCCCCTTTGCTTTGAGATTATTCATATCGATCCTGGTTAGCCTCAAGAAATTTCTTTATCTGGAGGTTTAACATTGGTATTATGAAGAAGAATGTCATGTCTCTCAATGACTTACTATCATAATTAATATTATACAAGTGCATCAGTATGTTTGCTTTAGTGAGAAAAAAATAGCGTGCGATCGTATCTCTCAATTACTTATTGTCATTTAAAATGACTTTCTTTTTCTCATATGGTAAGACATGTTTTTAGTCGCAATATATCAAAGTCATTGACCCTTTTTAGTAAGCAAACAAATTTATTTTCACTAAATTCTTAGGTTTAGAAGTAGTGTTTCATAAAATCCCCAAAATACTCATTTAGAGCACATCCCAAAGTTTATTGAAAGTTTGTAAATAAATATACTTCCAACATAAGACTGGGGTCAATATAAAATCTCAAATTTATTAGAGAATTGACTTGGTTTAGTTTGACAATTCTTTGTCACTTAGGGGTTGGTGGATGATATTATTGTAGAATTGTAGTTCTTCTTGTTTCCACATCAAACCAATGATGGTAGTACTCAATTTCTTTTGAGTATATTAAATTGTATTTAGATTGAGTTAATTTAATCAGTTTCTTTAGATAATGAATTTGAAGACTATATGTCATATTATTTCTTTGATATTATGTGAATATACTTTATCACAAGACTTATTTATACAATTCTTTATCGTTCATGAACTTTCATTATCATGAAAATATGCAAATGTACAATCAATAATGCATATTCTCTATCATTCATGAACTTTCATTATCATGAAAATATGCAAATGTACAATCAATAATACATATATTGAAAGTAGATTATAAAATCAGCTTGAAGAGAATTACCAACATATATTAATCTATCAATTAATCGAAATTCATGATCAATATAAATGAATCTATCAATTCATCAAAATTCATGATCAACATATATGAAATATATCAATTCATCGAAATTCATGATTAACTAAACATATTGGAAAGATCATGATCAATCTCTCATCTAATCATGTAAATAACTTTATTTACGATTTCTAAATAATAATTATCTAAAATCATAAGTAATAATATATTATGTACTCTGTGAATATTATTAAAGTATTACAAATTTCATGTTTGTCAATACATCACATGCATATAATCATAGGTAACATATATATAAAAATACACAATAATACATACCATGCAATATGTTCATATAGCTAAATATTCATTAGTTGTATTTAATAAATAATAGGGTAATTCGAGTTACCTTGGAGGAAAGTCACGATTCTTTCCTAATTTTGCTTTTGCAATAGGTTTGTCCACGAAATGTTTCTGATGTCATAAATCTTCAAACCCGATCTCCACCGTACATATTTAACCACTATATATTATGAATATTATATCCAAAATCCAGCTTCATCCAATGGTTAGATTGTGTGTAATTTAATTTTTAAGAGAAACTGGACAAATAGTTTTGGGAAATAGGATCAATTCTTTTCAAAATTCATTATCAGAATCTTCAAACCTCATATTCAAATATTCATCATTCATATCATATTTTTATATATGTGGAATAATATGTTCAAACTTTGGCTTGATCCAACGGTCCGATTGTGAGAAATCTTATTTTGAAAAACACTGCACAGAGAATTTCGAAAACAAAATCTGCTTTGTTTGAAATTTTATATACATTTTCTCGTATCTCCGAATTCAATCCCCACTTTTCAGATTGTAATTAAAAAGGTATTTAAGGTTCTATAAAAATTGGAACACGATCCAATGGTTGAAACATGAAAAAATAATTTTTGAAATTTACAGCGCGGTTAGATTCTCGACGTATGAAAATTATATAATTATTGCTTTGGTTATGGAGGCTTATTCTCGATCACTCTGAATAGGTTAGAGTTTCATGCTGATAACATGTAAAAGGAAAAGCAGAAAAAGAATAAGACACAAAAGAGACACGATGGAGACAATAGAAATTAAGGTTCTCTTATTTATCAAATACTCCCTTTATATAAGGTATCAAATACATGTTTCCATAATTAAATCTCTCCTTCTCTTACAATAATATAAACACGGCGTGTTATTTTGTTTATTTTAGTTTTGTGAGACTATATATTTGATTTCTCCACAGGGGAGAGCCTTTCAGAGAAGAAGTTATTCCCATTAATTTTTGCTAGAAATGCCAAAGCTGAAGATGCGTTAATTAAGTTCTCTCCATATATCTACATAAAATATTGATATGTATGTTCTAATGCAGCGAGCTCTGTAAGATGGAAGTCTGGACCTTAAATTGAGAAAGGGAAAATCTTGATATGTCTAAGAGGAGCTACTGCAAACAGTGTTAATTTCCTAGCGTTAGTATATGTTAGATTAGTAGTGTTAATATACAAAAATAACACTATTTATAGAAAATAAAAGCACTGGTTTGGGTGTGTAAAGCACCATTGAATATTATTTTAAAAACAACATTATTGATGTATGGAAATAACACAAATTGTTTGTTTGAGAATTCTAGCTTAATTCCTTTCTTTCTTTCTTTTTTTATTTTTCTCCGCAGGGGTTTGTGTTAACCATGATGATCCTAGACTTGGTGATCTTAACTATGGTAAAGTGACATCTATGCAAGAGTGCCCATGACAAAATACAAAAGAAGCTACAAGATAAGGAGAGCCGCTGTGCATGCATTCTGCCAACCCTAGCAACGGCTCTTTGCTTACTTGTTGATCAGATGTTGTAGCTAGTACATTTGTGTTGTTTGGATGAGATCATTTTTGTAACAACGAGCTGTATACCATATATATATGTGCAAATCCTGCTCTATAATGTATGCAGAAAACCAGATAAATATAAGTAGCCTTTTGATGTATGTTTTTGGCAAAATGAGCAGTGTTCCTTTTTTAGCTTTCAGTCTCTTTGTCTTTCATGGTATCAAAGCAGGTGTATCCTGTTTCTGATGACCAATCGTTATCACATTAAATAAAACCATTTATATATATGTATAATCCCACCATGAATGATTCAAGCCAATCCAGCTCATCAAACAATATCACTCCAACAAACACAAATATCCTGATCTATCCTCAAAGCCAACTTTTGTCCATAAAATTGGATGAAGCAAATTTCTTAATATGGAGGCAGCAAGCTATAACTGCGGCCAGTGGCTATGGACTGGAATACCTCATCAAAGAAGATGCACAAGCACCAGAGAGGATGCTGATGGATGGAAATGGACAGCCAGCTTCAATAAATCCTGAGTTCATTACATGGCAAAGACAAGATCAAATACTTGCTTCATGGCTGCTCTCATCCTTAACAGAAGGTATACTGGTTAGTGTTGTTGGTTTGAGTTCTTCTAAACATATCTGATATGCTTTGGAAATTAATTTTGCAAGCCAATCAAGGGCTAAAGAAATGCAGCTCAAAATTTAATTGAACAGTCTCAAAAAAGGATCTTTGTCCATGAGGGAATATCTGAGCAAAATAAAGTCTTGTTGTGATATGCTTGCTGTGATAGGGAAAAGTGTGAGTGAGCAAGATCATATTTTGCACATTATCACAGGTCTAGGGAGTGAGTATGATCCAGTCATGGTCTCGGTCTCATCTAGAATAGAATCTTGGAACTTAGCTGACATTCAAGCATTACTCTTGAGTTATGAAGAAAGATTGGAGGCTGCAGGTTTATCCATGAATCAACCTAGTGTCAATACTGATGGGACACTACTTGTTGCAAACTCTGTCAATCAGCAAAACTACAGGAACTTTTCCCCTAGAGGAAGCCAGAATCAGTTTAGAGGAAGGGGGAGAAATAGTAGAGGTGCATATAGAGGAAGAGGGGGTAGATCACAGTCTACAAGGATTGTGTGCCAAGTTTTTCAGGGCACAGTGCAGCCAAGTGCTGGTACATATATGACTCAAGATACAATGGAGTAGCACAAAACTCCTCAAGCTCCCAATATCCAGTAAATTTCAGAACACCTGCAGCTAACATTGCTCAAATCCCACCTGCACAGCTTAATAGCACCATGGATCAGTTTTGGTATCCAGATTCAGGAGCAACCAACCATTTTTGTAATGATCTCAGCAACATAAGCATTGCTTCAGAATATCATGGAGATAATAAACTACATATGGTAAATAGAGCAGGTGAGAAAATCACCTATATTGGTAAAGCATCTCTCTTTTCTAATGATGATCCTGCTAATTCCAGAATTTCTACCCTTAAGAAACTCATACATGTTCCAACCATAACCAAAAATCTCCTAAGTGTCTCTGAATTTGCAAAAGACAATAATGTTTTCTTTGAATTTCACCCTGCATTTTGTCTTGTCAAGAATCAAGATACACAATCCATACTCCTCAAGGGAAAGCTTAAATCTGGCCTTTACCAATTCAATCTTCAGAGTTCCAAGCCAAGTCACTCCTCCAGCCTTCAAACTTTCCATCAATCAAGACTTCATTCTCCAACTGTTTTCAGCACTACTTTGAATAAAGATTGTGATGCTGATCTTTGGCATAAAAGATCAGGTCATCCATCTAATGATATTGTAATAAAAGTGTTGAAGTCTTGTAATGTCCCTTCAAATCAAAAAAATTTGTGTCTGGTTTATGTGCAACTTGTATGCTTTCCAAGTCTCACAAATCACCATATTCCTCATCTGAACACAAATACAAACCTCTTGAATTAATACACTTTGACTTATGGGGCCCTTCTAAAGTTAAATTAAGAAATGGTTTTCTATACTATGTCTCTTTTATTGACCATTCAAGCAGGTTCACACGGATATACCTACTCAAACAAAAGTCAGACACTGATCAAGCCTTTCTGCACATGAAAGCTCTTTCTGAAAACCAATTAAACTACAAGATTAAAGCTATAAAAATAGATCGGGGTGGAGAATTCAGATCTTTAACCACTTTTTTCCAAAATCAAGGCATCCATCACAAGATTTCTTGCCCTTACACACCTCAGCAAAATGGTCTTGCTGATAGAGAGCATAGACACATTTTTGAAATGGGATTGTCACTCCTAGCTCAGTCAGGTTTACCTCTATCCTTTGGGGATGATGCTTTCACCACAGCATGTCATTTGATACAATTGCTTCCCACCAAAACCTTGTCTTACAAAAATCCTTCAGAAACACTCTATGGTATAGAACCTGATTACCAAAGACTCAAAGTCTTTGGATGTCTCTATTACCCTCACATCAGACCATACAACTCACATAAACTTCAATTCAGATCAAACCCTGCCACATTCCTTGGATATAGCTCTCACCATAAAGGTTACAAGGTGCTGCTCACCTCTGGGAAAACCATAGTCACTAGAGATGTAATGTTTGAAGAAAACACTTTTCCTTATTCTACAACTATGCCTCAATCATCTCCTCAAAACTCCTAACACAACAACATTATCATCACTCAGCCACCTATAATCAAACCCCACATTCCCAATTCCACTGAAGATAACCATACTCCTTCATCATTATCATCTCCACCTCCTTCCCCTCATCACTCACCTGGTACACACACTTCCAATCCTGGTTCTGCACATAGCTCTCATAGCACCATCCCATTGTATGTCCAATTGCCACACTTCAGTGACTCTCCTACCTCACCACCAACATATCAATCCACATGAGTATGATGCCTTGGTTGCTAATAATACATGGTCACTCACTACTTTACCACCAGAAAAGAACCTTTCTGGATGCAAATGGCTGTTCAAGATCAAGATACATGCATATGGCACAATTTCAAGACACAAAGAAAGGTTGGTTTCTTAAGGCTTCTCCCAAGAATCTGGTTTTGATTTTCAAGAAACCTTCAGCCCTGTGGTCAAGCCAACTACTATCAGACTTATACTCAGTATTGCAGTTTCTTTTGGATGGTCCATTAAGAAACTTGATGTCAGCAATGCATTCCTACATGGCAACCTGGAGGAAACCATTTACATGAGGCAACCACCTGGCTTTGAGAGGGGGAACAATCTGGTTTACAGGCGATCTAAAGCTATCTATGGGCTCAAACAAGCTTCTAGGGCTTAATACCTCAGAGTCAAACAAGTCCTTTACATGATAGGTTTTTCCAACTCAAGAGCTGATACATCTTTGTTCTGCAGAACTCAAGGAAGGATCAAAGTGTTCCTACTGATCTTTGTAGATGACATTCTCATCACAGGAAATAGCAAAGCTCACATTTCAGAAAGAATAAAGAAACTTGGAGATGTATTTTCACTCAAGGACTTGGGTCACCTACATCACTTTCTTGGAATTGAGGTGTCTTACACTTCAGATTGATTGCATCTCAGTCAATGTCAATATATCAGAGATCTCTTACAGAAAGTGAACATGGAAAATGGTAAAGGATGTCCAACCCCTATGGTTTCCACTTCCAGATTGTCCAAACATCAAGGAAATCCCACCATCAATGGTAAAATGTACAGAAGTGTGGTTGGTGCTCTGCAATATGTAACAATCACAAAGCCTGAAATACCATTCAGTGTTAACAAAGTTTTTTAGTTTATGTCATGTCCACTTGATGAACACTGAAAAGCTGTAAAACAGGATATTAAGATACTAGGCTTGATCACAAGACCATGGCATTCATTTCAAAAAATCCAAACACATGACCTTGACTGGATTCTCTGACTCAGATTAGGCAAGTGATCCTGATGATAGAAGGAGTGTAACTGGTTACCGTGTGTTCCTTGGATCAAACCTACTGTCTTGGAGCTCAAAGAAGCAGCACTCAGTGTCAAGAAGTAGCATAGAAGATGAATATAGGAGCTTGGATCATTCTATAGCTGAAATCACTTGGTTGCAATATCTACTTAGAGAATTAGGACTGTTTCTAGATCATATACCAAGGGTGTGGGTAGATAACATCAGTGCTAATGCATTAGCTTCCAATGCGGTCCTTCATGCTAGAACAAAACATATTGAACTGGATTTTCATTTTATCAGAGAAAAAGTGGAATCAAAGTCAATTGAAGTCTATCATGTCCCCTCTGCTGATCAGGTTGCAGATATCTTAACTAAACCTTTGAGCAGGCAATTATTCTCTTGGCTGAGAATGAAACTTGGAGTGTCATCCTTAGCCGCGCTCGAATTGAGAGGGGGTGTTAACCATGATGATCCTAGCCCTAGTGATCTTAACTATGGTAAAGTGACAGCTGTGCAAGAGTGATCATGACAAAATACAAAAGAAGCTACAAGATAAGGAGAGCCGATGTGCATGCATTCTGCCAACCCTAGCAATGCCTCTTTGCCTACGTGTTGATCAGATGTTGTAGCTAGTACATTTGTGTTGTGTGGCTGAGATCATTTGTGTAACAACGAGTTGTATGCTATATATATGTGCACATCCTGTTCTATAATGTATGCAGAAAACCAGATAAATAAAAGCAGCTTTTTGATGTATGTTTTTGGCAAAATGAGCAGTGTTCCTTTTTTAGCTTTCAGTCTCTTTATCTTTCAGTTTGTGATGGTGGTTTTGTTATTAGGTTAGCTCGCATTTCTTATTTGTTGTTGTAAATAAGGTGTTTTGTTGTTGAATTCATGTTGAGTTCCTTTTTTGTTTGTTTTTTCATCTGCACTCGATACTTCGTGATTGGGTGGGACGACATGGTATATGATGTTGAATTTGTTTCTGGTTAATAACACTATTGTTATCAAAATAAATCTACTAGAAGCACCATTACTACAATATAATAGCACTGTTAGTATACAAAAATATCACTCTAAGTATATAAAAACAATAATGCTAGTATATAAGAATAACATTGTTAGTGTTTTTAAATAGATACATGTTTATAATAGTTCCTCAGATAAGTGTGCCATTTTTGTAGTGATTGTGTTGATATTAGTCATGTTTGGTAATAATATTGTTCCAACTTTTACTTTAAACAGTAGTGTTGTTTTTATATAGTAACGGTGCCAAAATTAGACATGCACGGTGCTACTGTATTTCAGATTTTTGAATTTCACATTATTTACTTTTCTTCTTTTTATGTTTTACAAATATGCCCATGGATTTCAAATAATAGATATTGTAAAGATGATTAATTTAATACTAGTTCGATAACCCACGTTTACGCGGGCATTGCTAAGAAAAGTATAAAAACGTAAACTTTATTATAAAAAATTGTTAAGTTCATAAAGTAAATATTAAACAAAAAGTAAAAAAAAAATCTTCACTTTAAATTTCAAAAAAATACCTTATAGACTATATTATTAATAACCCGAATGTTGAGAAATAATTTGTCAACTTCAAAAATTGAATTATTAATACAAACAAAAAAAGAGATATTATTCACTTAAATTTTGAAAAACTCATTGTAGACCGTATTAACGGTTTTTTTTCCCCAAACCGACATTGTCATTTTGAAGTGGACGCAAGTCCACTTCAAAAATACTATCTTTTCATTATGGAAATAATTTTTTATATATGGAGCAAAAAGTGATTATACATTATTTATATAGAGATTAAATTCTTAAGTAATATAAATACATGAAATACGTAGCAATAATAAGTAAAAGTTTTATTCATTTCCATTGGTAAACGATTCTGTTCAATCGAGTCAAAATCACAATGTAGAATACCATATGATATTTTTGTAAAATCAATTAAATCTTGTAATCCAAATATAACATGAAAAAGAAGGCATATGGAATGTGGAATAATTAGTCGAATTAATTCATGAATATTGTAATTAATGATATCAAATCAAGGGAACTTTTTACTGACCAATACGATAATAATGATAACCATGTAATTGATTTCAAAATGACTTTGAAATGAACAAATATATTAACATAATTTACAAATTACTAGATTAAATCAGAACAAATATATAAAGATAAAATACTGTTTATGGACAATATCAATCAAGATATACTATCTCCCATCTAGGTATCAAACACAGTGGTTATATATGGTATAACTAATTTACAAATCAATGTCGGAGTGATTGTAATAAAAATGTACAAAATACTAATATACCATAATACGATAAACATTGAATGTATATTTATGGTATTTATTGTAATTAATTTACATTAATTTTATAAGAATATATATTTCGTATGTATTATAATTATGGAAAATAATTAATTATAATATGATTATATATGGTACAATTAATTTACAAATCTATGTCTAATTGATTGTAACGAAAATCTAAAAAATACTAATACATATTAATATTACCATAATATGATAACAATTGATTGTATATTTATGGTATTTATTATAATTAATTTACATTAATTTTGTCAATATATATCTCGTATGTTTTGTAATTATAGAATGATTAATTATACATCAATGTCTAATTAATTGTAATAAAAATGTACCTATATATATGTGTGTGTGTGTGTGTGTGTGTGTGTGTATTAATATTACCATAATACAAAGATAATTGATTATATATTTTCGGTATTAATTTTTCTTAATTTACATATTTTTCTCTAAGAATATATATATCCTTTATGTATTGTAATTAATAAAAAAAAATGATATGCGCTTGCTACTTTCTGAAAATTGTGCAAGGTGGTGCGTTTTTTTTAATCAGTGATTATGATGGTCAGTTTTACATGTAAAAGACAGAATATGAAAATAGTTGTCACTTAATCTAAGGGAGATCTTAACTCATCATCATATCATGTTCGTGAACTAATGCATCTAAAATCAACAACCCAACACCCAATCACCCAAGAACAAAGAGGCAGATTTCCAATACATAACTAAAAAAAATACACACAAAAAAAAACACATCCCACTCACTTTATACAACAAAATATTTCAGAATTTTGAGTGATTTGGGAAAGCAACAGATGAGTAATTT
>BMAC01000307.1:565254-598886 GCA_014905375.1 Phtheirospermum japonicum
TCTTTCCTCACTGTCGAGCCACCATCACCACCAGGAGAAATATTTCGAAGAAAGAATCTTCGAAAACAAATTATCCAAATGGAGATTGAAGGCAAGAAATTAAATGAATTTTCAATGGATCTGGATTATCAAGATCTATAACTAAAACAATCAAATTGAGTTGATTGATTTATGCAATTGGGTTAGTTGGGACCGCTTGAATTTTGTGAGATATTAGTTTTTTTCTTTTTCAACGGTGAAGGAGAGAAAAAGGGAGGAGAAAGTCAACCGAAACCTAGAAAGAAAGATTAAAATATAAATGGCAAAGTTTGTTATTTATACATATAGAAAAAAAAAACCAAAAAAAGAAGAATTTCAACATATTTTATAAGAGGGTGACGCATCAGATTTACACTAAATAAGAAAATGACACATGTCATTTGAATGAATATGAAATTGACACCTAATCAAGGTGTCAAACAGAATTGACAATATGGGTGGATTATTTTTATTTAATAGGAATTAAAAAATGAAAATAATTATGATTGTATTAAAATTCGAGTTTTTTTTTTTTAAATTTTAAATTTGCTTAAGTGTCAGCAACTGTTGACGAAATTTTTGGTATTATTTTTAGGAAAACACTTGTGTTAGGCCATATTGAAAGATCATGATCCGTTAGGCCATCTTACCCGATATGAGGAATTTATTAATTTTTATGCTACGTATTGATTTTTGTACTCGAAAGTATTGATTTTTTATAATACCTGACTCATACTATGAAGTATTGGTTTTTATACTATGATGCATTGGTACTATGATGTATTGATTTTTGTACTAGAATGTATTGACATGAAATTTTAGCTTGATGAGTGATCCGTTAGTACGGCCTGATAAAGATTGTTCCCCCTTCCGCACCCAACCCCCCCCCCCTTTTTTTTTTTATAGACACGTCACTACTACAAAAATGGATTTTGCAACGGTTCTTTTCAGCCTTTTACATCGATTCTACAACCGATGTAGTATCCAGTGTTGTGAAATATCTAGCTAATTTACATCGGTTCTACAACTGATGTGATCAATAATTTTACTACATCGGATTTCGGTTAAACCGATATGAAAAGTATATTTGAACGTGAATAAACAAACGATGCAATATGTGTATAAACTTATATCGGTTAATTAATGACCGACGTAAAATGTGTCATTAATAGAACCAATGTGAAAATACTTTTTTTTTAAAAAAAGAATTGGCCCTTTTAGGGGATTTCCAACCTAGGAATTTGTAATCGATTTTGTTTTTCACATAGCCCAATCAAAGAATTCATCCAAGTCAAATAACTAGAACATAATTTATCCATAATCCATCCAACCAAACTATAAGTTAACAACTCAACCCGAACTAAAAGGTAACAACTCATCAAAACGAGATAAAATTTGAATAATAAAATATGTACAGTCTACACAAAGTAATAATATTAATCACATCCAAGTCACATCTTGAGTCCAAAAGATAAAGACCAAGCACAAGATAAAAATTGATCCAACCAAGATTTAATTTCAAACACACCTTACACAAAATAAATTTTTTAAACATATCCAAGTCAAATCTTGAATTCAATACTCAAAAACGAACCTATGGATCTACAATTACGAGACCATTACGGTCGATATGATTATGATGTCTTTTTCTTCAATTTGAAACTCATCGACTGAACTCACTTCAACAGTCCTAAAAGTAACTAACAATCGCCTTTTTTCAAGCATTCACACGTACCTTGCTCCACTGGTTTGCATGAATGCACCACCGCAATAAGGTTCACATTTATAATAGTAGTCAAATGATGTGCAAAAACTATCGTCATTCGATTCGTCATGATATTGTCGAGTGCTTCTTGAACCACACATTCCGACTCTCCATCTAGAGTGCTCATTGCTTCGTTAAGAAGAAGTATTTTTGGATTTTTCAAAACAGCCCAAGCAATCTGAATTATTTGCTTCTGATCCCCCGAGAGCTGAGTGTTCGTGCTTGCCACCATTGTATCAGGACCTTGCAAAATATAAAAGAATCCTTAAAAATTTTGAAATAGTTTAAAACACATAAATAAGTGAGAATTTGATTGCATCTTACATTTTCCCCCTTCATTAGAAAAAAAGGCCCTAACATCACAATATTTGGGCTTTTTTGTAATTAGTTAAACTTTAGGGATTCTTCATTTTAAAAAAAGGCCCCTGAAATCACAACATTTGGATTATAATTAGTTAAAACCTTAGCGTCTATTTTGTAAATACCCAATAAATAATCTTGAACAAATAAACAAGGAGTCATTAACAAAAACTACCTGAGGTCTGAGCTAATTACAAAAATGCCCAAATATTTTTAAAAAATACCCAAAAAAACATTGAAGTTAGATTCCATATCTTATAGTTTTCCTAGCAAAAAAAAAAATTGAAAAAAAACCCTTATATCACAACGTTTGGGCTTTTCGTAATTAGTCCGAACCTTAGGGGTTATTTTGACTTTTTTATATATACCTGCGGTAGCTTGTCGATGAACTTTGCAGCATTAACGAGCTCGATAACTCTCCTAATATCACCGTCATCAGCATCCTAATTTTTGTACAATATATTCTCCTTAATCATCGTCGAAAACAAAATTGGCCCTTGACTCACGAGCCCAATTTGCCCTTTGTTCCATTTTAAAATCGAGCTCTTCAAATCAATCCCGTCGATCAACACTGCACCAACATCTGGATTATAAAACCTCTCGAATAAACTAATAACCGTTGATTTCCCACTGCCACTCTGCCCAACTAAAGAAGTTGTTTTCCCACACGGCATGTGTAACGAGAACTCCACAAAAATTTGCACTTCGAGCTGGGCTAGATATTTAAAGTGCATGTCCCTGAGCTCGATCTCGCCCTTTTATGATCTCCTGCATGGTCCCTTTAGTATCGGGCACGTCGATTTTCAGGTTACGTTTAATAACCTCGAACATCTTGTGAGTCGCAGCTCAGCCAACTGCAAATGCATTTAGACACGGAGATGCTTGGCCGAACACTCTGTTAATTATAATAAAATACTTTTGGAACTTATATTAAAAGGAAAGGAAAATAATAATTTTATAAGATTATAATTTATAAGATGTTTTGAAGAGCTTACATTCCGCAAGCCATCATGGTCATGGCAACGTTGGCCATGATCCCTCCCCTATATCCGTGGTTTAATATTAATTTTCCATCGTACCATATGGCGAACTCGTAGGTGCCGTAGACAATTAAAAGAAATGAACCAACTCCGATGCCCATAGCTAGGCCTTGTTGCACGGTGATTGCATAGGCAACTTGCAATTTGCCATAGTACATTAAGAGTTTTGGCATGAAGTTAATTAATTTAGAATAAAATTGTAAACGAATTTTTTTAAGTCAAACCAAAACTGGATGTTCACATATGTCAGTGACATATCAGATATATGGATAGCATAAAGAAGAGTAGAAACCTGAAGCTGTAGACATCGCTCAGTTAATGCAAAGGTTCTGTAATTGGTGAAGTCTTCCATTTCAATTTGATTTATTTAAGTTTTTTAGGGAGTGTTTACAATTAGAATATAAGATTTAAATAAATATGCAAATGAATTAAAAAAGTCAAACTAAAAGAACATAAAATCAAAAATTTAGATTTTGATTTAAAATACTAATAAAAAAAAGACGTTTTTGTACCGTCCTAGTTGCTCTGATTGTTTCTTAGACTACGTTCCCCACTTCTACATAAGCGACTTGTCCGCGGTTAGCCATCTTCATTACAACCCAAGCCACACATGCACCGGACAAGACAAGAGCAGGTATGCACGTGCATTACATCAATGCTAAGCGCCATCCTCGGATGAAAGCAAGTAGAAAAGCTCCGAAAAATGTCGATAAGAATTGAGTAAATTTCCCAACCTAGAAATGAAATAATCACTTAATTACAATGGAGGAATTAAAATAATAATGATAATAATGATAATGATAATAATAATAATAATAATAATAATAATAATAATTATTATTATAATAAAGACACACACACTAACATACTTTTTCGCCCATGGCTTCTTGAATGAAAATTATATCGTCGGACATTCTACCAACAACCTCGCCAGTTGTCGTTTGTGTTGGAATTCGTAGAGATAAATACCATGCTCATGCAGGGGAATTCTTAAATATTTTTAGATCCAACAGATTCACAATGTGAACGAATATATTTATATAATAAATTGATGTGGCATAAATAAGTTAGACCTGAATTGGGGTAGACCTGAACTGAGATAAACAAAGGACAGGAAGAGTTGAGATAGAAGCAGCCAGGGTAAGAGCTCTTGGCCTGGTAGAGTTGGTAGAAGGTTTGAGCGGTGGGATCCAGACCGGCATACCGCATGGCCAGATTGTAACATACTATAATCCTAAAAGAATTGGGGGTAAATTGAAAGACTGGGATTTTGTACATGGCGGTGATCTCAAGCATCATGGGGTTCACCGGAAGACGCAAACCCGCCTGAAACTGGTCAACATAGAAAGTGAATCAGCCGACCGGCGCCTGACACGCCAGAATGCCCGCCGGAGGGCGGTAAGGATCGAATTATTCAGAGAACTTATATTTATGGCACAGCTCCTCCACAGATCTATCGCTAAGGATGGAGGTAACTTTGGGGTGATCAGGGATCGGCGGAGGATACTCTAAACCCCCTGAGGAAGAAGAGGCAGCCGCCGCGGCCGCAGGAGGGGAAGACGGCGGAGGTGAGAAGGCTACCGTCGCTGGAGAAGGAGAGATAGTTGGAGGAGCATCGGGAGGAGAATAAGATGATGACATTATCGGAAATTTAAAGGGAGAGAGGACGGAGAAAGTACCTGGTCTATGAGGGTGGCCGAAAAAACTGAATCTGAAAACTTGATGGAGTACTTAAGAGAAAAAGAGAAGCTTGAGAGTTTTTGCCAAAATGAAAATGTGAAAGTGAGAGAGAGAGAGAGTCCAGCGGGAATAAAAGGCAAGTAGATAAATTCAAAATATGAGAATCGAGGAAAAAGCGGGATTTGATGGGATCCTCGCATTTAATACGAGTCAGATGAACAGTACCCTAGGAGGTGAGCTGGAACGCCAACCGTCCTAGGGTAGGTCAAATGCCGCTGACTTGTCAGAGGTACAGTACTTGAAAAGACGTGTGGGTATGGCAACCGTTTTGGGATGTGGTATGACACCACTAATGCCAATGATTAGGCCTGATTGGCAGGCGGATTTTTAGGGATTCGTGCAAGTACGAGAAACAAGAAAAGCGTGTGGGACCTCATTTAGTCCAAAAGGCTCTGGAGTTTTACCGCTCTACCCCAACTATTTTGGGGGGAGGAGTTGATGTGGCATAAATAAGTCAGACCTGAATTGGGATAAGCAAAGGACAGGAAGCTAGGCTAGCTCAATCCTTGAGAAGGTCTGGTCTTCTTAGAAATAGATCAGAGATGTTGAAAAGAGGATCGCTGCGGCTCAGGAATAATCCTGACCTGGTGTGAATTCTTCATAAAACAATCCTTATAGAATGGGATCAAGGCAGGCTCGAGTATCCTGAATTACAAGAGAGAGAGAGGGAGAGCAGGATCAGGGCAAACTTGATACCCTGACCTCTTCCTAGGGGACAAGTGGGACCACTTGTTAGAATTGGTTGATTAACGGCCCTTGATTTGCGTCCTTTATTTCCGAAATCCCGGAAGGGGTCCCCACTGAGAAAAACTATAAATATCTCAGCCTTGAGGCTGAGAAAGGTATGTCATTCTTAGTGCATTCCTTTTCTTGCTCACTAAAATACTCCACACACTTTCTGACTTAAGCATCGAAGAGGTTTCCACCGGAAAACCTCCGGTGGTCCTTTTCTGACGTGTTTGTATGTGCAGGTCGAGGTAAAAGCACAGGTTTCAGGCGTGGTCATACTTTCTGGGTGGAACATAAATAAACGAGAGAAAGCATGAAATCTTACAGTAAATTCAGATCCGAGTTTAATACTAGGGTATCCACGCAATTAATTCTCCGACTGCAAGATCCGACTTCAGCGCATTGCTATCGTGAAAAAATTTAGGAAATCTCACGAAAGTTCAAGAACTTCTAATCTCAAAATCAGGATTTGTTATGATGTTTATCTTTTAGTTTGGGTAGCGAAGAATTCAATATCTTGTCTTAATATGTTTTTTAAGGTATAGTCCTCTTATACGATCCGCTTGTCATTCTCCGGTTACCATCCAACATATTTCTACAGCTGTGTTGAATGTGTCCAAATCCTGGAAAAAGCCACAACTGTCCATAACACTTAATAAAACAATTATCACTGAATAGAAAGTTGAAAAGCAATTTAGATGGAGCAACTTTTCAAGATTCTAGTTCTGTTATGGATTCATCAACATTACATAAAAATCGAGGCATTAATGCATGAAACTGACAATCATTTTTAATTGGCTTAATTGCATAAAAGTAGCACTAATTGCCCCCCACAAAAAGATTTAGCTTTCATCCTTAGATATATACTAGTGTGAAAACCCGCGAATTTCGCTGGCAAATATAAGAATATACAAAATAATCATAAATTTTATTTTAAAAATTAAGAAATTCAGAATTTGATAGAAAAAATATTGTTCACTTTAAATTTTAAAATTATTTTTATTGTAGTAAATAATTTACAATCCTGTACCGCTCTTAAAATTGTGTCATGGGAGTTATAAAATGATATTTTTTAAAAACTTTGTGATAGCTATATAATAAGAAATCTAGAAGTATTGGTATTTAAATAAATATCAATATCGTATTTTCAACATGTATCGTATCGTACTTGTGCCATGTACCAATGTAAAAATTTCGAAATTTAAAATACTAATTATGTGTGATATGAAATTATAATAAATATAAAGTATCAACCTTTTGTACCAAAATCTTCATCATTTTGACATATCGTCATAGACTAAAACTTGAGTGAACATATTCAATAAGGTTGCATAATCTTTATCTTCATTAAATGTTGCAACTTTGACTAACTTTTAATTTTCTCTCGCATACATTTTCGAGCCCGGTGGCCCGGCCCGCCCCTGTTGCCGATGATGTAGGCTGAGGTTTGGCAGGATGCGTGAAGATAAAACCAAGCTGGGTCAGCCGAAGGGAACACTTTTAGGTACCTTGCGAAAACAACACCAATTGGCAACAGGATACCCCATCTTATTGGGTTTAGCAATCCACGAATCTGCATATTTCACAGGCTAGCAATCCACGAATCTGCATATTTTAACAGGATACACCAATTAGGTACCTTGCGAAAACAAAACTCCCGAATTTCTGACTCTATTCCTAGTTAAAATTTCATATTTTCATTCAACAAAACAGCAAGCAGTCACAGAAATTCACCAACGCAGTAATATATAACGATTCACCATCGCAGTATTCATTCACAGAACAGCAAAGCAGAAATCAATTCAGAGAAAGCAGATAATATATAACCAACGCATTAATTCACAMCAYTATTCACAGAAAGCAGACCAAKGCAGAAAAGATAAAACATTATTTTCAAATCATGAAATAAGAAAACATTATAGAAAACTGTAATTTTCAAGTAACATCAATCAATTCATTACAAAATCAAACATGAATTGAGAAGCAAAAATTTAACTGTTGGAGCAAATATCTCATGTGCRCGAAATTTAGTTCATCTGAATATTTTGTARYCATCTCTGTCTATATTATATTTAGTTTTGGGTTTCTTTTATCACAGTTCCGCTTCTGCCTACAATAGTGGAAATACTACATAATCCTTTAGTGGAAATATAATAATTCYTGTAAAAACTATATAAACTCACAGGGAAATTTGTAGTGGTAGAGGTTCCKCAGTATTTCAATGCTGCTAAATCATAAGATCTGGCTGCCTTTTCTTCCTTGTCATAACCACCTACAAAACTAAATTATAAAAAAAATTATAATTTACACACAATAATGTAAAAATATTTAAAGGGTTCATTTTATTATAAATAAATATAAATTGTAATTTCAAAAAATAAGTGGGTTTATTTTAACCCAAGAAATATTATAAAATAATAATTCAAAGWTTACTTAATTGATTTAAATAATTAATGGGGAACACTTGGTTCATACCTTGCCTTCCTTTCCGGATTTGTCCCTCTCTTCTGCTACTATTATCCCATAAATGTGCTTCATATCTTCCAGTCCATCTATGCCTGCAAATAACACACACAAACATGTAAAAATAATTAGAAGAAAATTAAAATAAAAAGAGTTTTTAAAAAAAAAATCAAAACCACTATATATTATTCAAAGAAAAAACTTAGATAGAAAAAAAAAATTAAAAACTTGTCACACCATGCATAGTGTATATGCAGAATGAGGAGAAAACAAACTCCATACATTATTTAAAAGAATATGAGATCATAGATGGAAAATAAACACCACGGTATAAACTTGTCAATGCTGCACGTAGCATATATAACATCAAAAGTTCAAATTGGAACTGACTTACATAAATCCCTGCAAATATGTGTGTCCTTAATTGCAACTGAGAATGAATGTAATTATTTAGCAATATATGTAGTTATCATAATTACGTCAGTCACTTTGTCACTTAGTTAGCCACACAAGCAAAAAACTGCAAACATAAGAAAGCAGTTAAAATACATYTCAACTAAAAAAATAATTAGAAGAGAACAAAAATAAACCCTAATTAACCTATACAACACGAATTAGGTATACACATCTCTGAWTTAAACAAATATAAGTTATCTAAACACTAAACATTAATGTTTTATTGACTGTTTTTTAGACACACAGCAATAAAACATTTTTTAATTGTATAAAATTTAAACATTAAAATTTAATTAAAGATACAGAGTACTAAGATGCTTACTTTAGCACAAAAACAAAAACAATATATATGCATAAACAACAATTATAAAATAGCACTGTAATAAAGAATGATACTTCACTTTAATAAAGAATGCAGACATCTGTGCAAGTGTCACATGTTTCCCTTTAATAAAGAATGAAATGTCAAACTTCAAAGGCCCAAACTTTTGCATGGTTTTCCATGTAAATAATTCTGAACTTGGAGCAGCTTTTCACAAAAAAAACTGCCRATCCGAATTCAAGACCAACATACTAATACTACTATTCCAAGTCAAGCTCCCAACTCCATTGACTTGAGAAATTAAATATTAAAAGGACTCCAAACAACATTATATTGCCCCTAGACCTTGTAGCCCAAACACAAACCAAGAAGAAGAAAAATTGTCATGGGATTCAATCATGTGSTGCAAATGATTCAGTTCATATTTCTTAAACATCAATTCCTCATCCATTAAATCATAACTCAAATTCAGATTTTAATGAAATTTAACCAAAACGAAACAGAATATAATGAAATCTYAAAAATCACAAAAAATATATTAATATGGAAATTTTGATTCAAATATTTAATTGAAATTAAAAAAGCAATTTCGATTCAAATACAACAATATCGAATTCCATAGATCCAAACAAATCCAAGGCCCACAAAAACAGAAYCAACAGACAAAAACCTCAGAACTAAGAAACAAAAAAAAATGAAGAAAACCCAAAATCGGATCGATTTTTTTATATAAAGATTCGCAGATAACCCAAAATTCGCTGGTCATGGTCCCCCGAGTTCTAATGCTTGTCATTCTCCAGCTTTTCAGGATTGCCCTAAAAGAATATAACGGTGAGGCATTGAATGAACAAAGAATAATAGCCCCGTATGGGGTTTTGATTATCATCAATGTCAAATCGTTTAAGTTGAACAAAAGAAAAAAGAAAACTTACAATCTCTCGCTTTGTCTGCTCAATGGTTTCCTCTAGGGCTGGAACGGAAATCACCACTCCCTTTGTAGGAAGTGACTCAAACTTTTGTGCACCCCATTTTTAATAATTAATTTAAAAGCATGTCAGTTTGCTCGCAAGTGTACGAGGTAACTGTAGGGTGATGAGTTTGACTCGAGTTGTATCTCTCGAGGAAACAACTGTCCGGTCCTATCAATGTTTTTCTCAATTTCGAATAACATACATATACATTAGGGGGTTTGAAAAGATTGATTCGATCATTAAAACCTAAGACGATAATTTAAACTAATTAACTAATTGCTTAACTAGATTACCAATTACGAACTAAGCAGTATACTAAAGCTATTTTAAACTAATTATTAACAACTAAGAGTAACGACTAAATTATCGATTATAGCTACGAAAATTTAGAGCTAATTAACGTAACTAAAGCATGAATTTAAGAATCTATTGCCAACATACGAATCATACCAATCCACGAACATTAACTAAGCATGAACCAAATCGCATGAATAAACTAAATTAATAAATATTCGAAATACGAGCATGAAGCGATTAAGCTAACTAAATTAATCTAGCATTAATTACGAAATTAACTAAGCAATTAACTAAGAAATTAACTAAAAATTTAGAATACTTATTGTAACTACTAAAAGCAATGAAAAGCTCCAGCTATTCCGGAGTTTGGACGCTGATCTTGGGCGAAAATGGACTCTCGAGCGCGAAACCGGTGTTTCGAACGCGTAGAACTTCGATCCTTGATCCGCGTTTCCAAATCTTGTTATAAGACGTGGATTTATTATTTTTATGAGCTAAAATACTCTATAATGGTGTTGGGTTCTCTCCTCTCCTGTGTGTGTCTCTCCAAATCCGAAGAAATGAGGTTTTTATAGATATTAGGAGTCTTGGCGCACAAGAAACCCTAATTTCCAAAATCTGGGCCGTCGTGTCGACGGAGCGTCGGCGGGGCGTCGACTGACGCGAGCATGGCTCGCTGGCACGGCTTGCGTCGATGGTGCGTCGACGGTCGCGTCAGTCGACGTGACTGAGCGTCGGTCTCCATTTCTCGATCGTTTGCTACTCGTTTCACCGGAAAGCTTGTTCTTCTACTCTTGAACATCGAACTTCATCTTGTATGGGCTAAACTCTTCCGGTTACTTAGCTGTAAGGTGAAAAACAACGAAACATCACCTAATTGCATTAATTTAGATCAAAATGTGGTAAAATAAGCTGGAATTATAAAATTACGGAATTATGCTTAAACCGTCCAACTTATACCAAAAACAAATATAAAAACGAACTAAAAAACTAATAAAAATAAGGACAAATCTACTCTAATCAGGAAGCAGTGCCATTCGGCAGATTTTAGCGTCAGACTGGAAGCTTAACTGGCAGATTTTGAGAATATGTAAGTATTCTAACTCAGGAAAATAATATCAACGGATAAATATGACTGCTAATCATTAACACATATGATAATTGTAATTCAAATCATTAAAGAATTGTGAACACCATTCAGAGATGAACAGTGTTGCTTAGGCTAATTAAATCCCTGAAATGACACCAACCAATTATTTAATTAATCTTGTTGAAATTTCCCAAAAAAGAGTCGTTAATAAATAATTAAAATTTCTACAAAAAACCATGCAGGTTCTACCGGTCGATCTCGTAAAATTCACCATAGTTTGGATTTATACCCTACATTCACCAAAATTCTACACAGTATATAGACTCATAAATGAACATCTCCATTAAATTCTACACAGGCATATTTTATCTTATTTGGAATTAAATGGATAAGAACAGAAAACTGAAATTCAAAAATGAGAAACCTAGCAATATTCTTGAACTGCAGTTATCACTTAATTCCCAACATAAAACAGAGTTAATTGAGAAAATTGACGATAAAACTACTTTTGAACTGCAAATTGGTTGTTCTGATTTGTAAAACTAAAATTAATAAGGGGATTTGAGATATAGTCCATAGTGATTTATTTCTTGTTATATAGTTCACCTATTATTAACTTCTTCTCATATAATCTAAATTCATACGACTATTGACAAATTCCCCATATTAAAATAATAATAACAAAAAAAGGAGAAATTAATTAAAATACTTATTGCACAACCATAAGGGTTTGAGTAGGCCAGAAAATATTCTGGTGGGTTCAAGTAACCACACACACATGTATATGATTGATAATAGAAGCTTACAGAGAAATGAGCATGATGGTGATCGGTGAACGTTTGACCATTTATGTTGGTAGGTATTTAGCCATGGAAATTCCTTATAAATACAAAAAGCTTCTCTGATCATTAGTTACTTCGGACGTATTTAGCCATGGAAATCCCAGCTTTACCAAGACCTGAACTTCCGACGTTACTAAAGCCCGAACTTCCAACATTGCCAAAGCCCGAAATCCCGACGTTGCCAAAACCTGAAATCCCGACATTGCTAAAGTCCAAATTTCCATAAATGCCAAAGCCTGAGATTCCAGGATTGCCAAAGTCATTGGCAAAAGCTGAGTTAACACCACTATCAAATACAAAATAATATAGCAATACAATTAAATAATCAAATAAGCAAATACAATCATATACCCAAATCAGGGTTTTCATTTATTAGTATTCGATGCAAGGATTTATAAAGAATCCAATAATTCTTTTAATCACGAATCACCACCGCAAAAATTCATGCAAAAGAAGAACATATGGGGGAAAACACAATTAGTTTTGCAATGTGTACATCTCGTTTTCTGCAAAAGAAACAACTACAACATATAGTTGTGTACTGCCTATGTAAACGAATATCATCCTCTTTAAATATATGCTTCAAGATAAACTCACAGTATGACGTAATATTCAGAAAAGGCGAACAAGGTATCAATTATATCACTGGCACCATAATTAAATATCTTGCCAACAGCAAAAAAAAATAAAATAATAATAATAACTTACCAGGATAATTTGTTATACGACATGGAGAATTAAATGGAAATTCAAAACTCAAGCAAACACGCATGAATAGAACATCCGAGATGAAAACTGATGGAGTAACCTAAACAGAAACAATCAAATAAGGGAATAATATTTAAAAAAAATCAAAATACACAAAATTATCATCAAAAAAAAATCAATTATTCACAAACCTCTTAATAGATCCATTGTGTCCATGAAACAAAACAACTTTTATCTATAAAATTTGTTATTAATTTTCAATAATTGAACATATTGGACAACATAATAAACTAAAACATTGGTGTTTGATGCTTCTTCAATCAATCTCAGGCCGAAAATTTCATAAAAACCAAAAGATAATGAAAAATAGAAATTAGAAATAATTTTAATAAATTTATTGCATCCCTGAAATAAAATAAACAAACATACAATTTGTTATTAATTTCCAAAAACTGAAGATATTGGAAAACATAAACAAAAAAATTGGTGTTGAATGCTTCTTGTATCGATCTTTGGCCAAGAATTTCATAATAAACAAAATATTTGCAGAATATGGGCAAGAGAGAATATGTTGGGAGAGTGGCAAGACCTGGAAAAATTATGGGCAAGAGAGAATATGTTTGCAGAATTATATTAAAAAAAATAGAGAAGAAACACAAAATAAGGCAGATTAACAACCCAAACAATAATTCTTAACAGAGTTAAAAAGATAACTAATCAAAGATTTAAAAAGAAGAACATATCAGAATTATGACAAATAATACACACCTCAAACACCTATAATTAGCGGACAATTAAATAAACTAAAATATGCAAGAACCTGAAGCACGCAATTGTAGTAGCAAATATTCCAAAACTCTCGATTACAAAATACCACTCGCCTTCACAAAATTGGTCTCACAATGCTTTCACTAACTTTGAACCTGTTGTTCCTATCCTTGCCTCACTTAATCTAATCCTCCAGTACACACAAACTATCTCCCTTATCCACTAACAACATTCACAGAAGTAGGCAGATTAATGACAATGCATAATTTCAATAAAATTCACATAGGATCCTCACATGCAATGATGCAAATGTATTATTTATAAACCAATGAGCCTCCTCCTAAATATCAAGAAATGGATCCAAGAACCCAAGTACCAAAAGATAACCTTGACAAACTTACGTCAGCAATTTTGACCACACCAGACTCCCTAAACAACTTGAGCCATGAAAACTGAGACGCGCTCACCGCCGAAAATAATCGGCAAACCTCTTCAATTGTATGTCTTGTTGATCTTCAAATTATTCCTATCAATCACAAAAATCCCATAAACAAATAAATACCTCTAATTTCACCCGAAAAGAAAATAACAAAATCGGATCAAAAAAGAAAATGACTTTACCGAAACTCCTGACAGAAAAACAGCGAGATCTTCGGCGTCGATCTTCACGGTGGCCTCCACCACCGTGACCTTAAGCTTCTTAACCTTCTTTGGCTTCTCCTTCTTATTGGCCTCTGCCGAATTATTCTCCTTCGCATCGCTGCTACCGTAATCGTCCTTGTCATCTTCCCTGCAATTCTTTCTCGATCTCACCTGGGTTTCATCGTCGTCATCGTAGTCCACCGCAGCCGTGCGCTGCGCCTCCAATTTCGGGCGGCGCTCCTCCGCGTGCTGCTCCAAGCCTTTAAAGACGCTGACTTTGTCTGCTCTGATCCCCAATCCGTTAGCTAGAGCAGATCCGGATGAATCCGACACCGTTTTATAAAGTTCCACAACCGATCAGAGATGGAGACACAAAAAATAGCAAAAAAAGAAAGGAGAATTACGGGTCATAAAAAAACAGATCTGGATATATTATCGAAAAACAAATTGAATAGAATATAAATCGGACATATCGACTGAATTTCAATTCAGTTTTTTTTTGGTTTTGCTGATTTGGTGCCGATTGATTTGTAATTCTTTGGAAATAGTTAATCGCCGGAGAGATTTGTGATTTTATTTTTTCGATTCGAAGGAAATGGGCGGAGAAGATCTATTCGATGGAAAGCAGAAATAAAAAAAAATAAAAATAAAAAAGGAGAGCGGCGATTGACTAACCTACTTTTTGTTAAACTGATACAAATACATAAATCAAAGAATTTAAAAAATGGAAGAAATCCAGATCTGAAATTTACTACTGGAATTCCAGATTTATTAATCATTCGAACAGAGGGATCAACTACAATATATCAAATATAAACTGAATCGAAAAAAAAAAGAAGAATCAAAAAAATGGAAAAATTTTCAGAGATCTATTTTTCAGATCTATTTTGTTCTGAACAATCATTAAAAAAAAATTACTTAAAAGTCAAGATCGGGAATTTCAACGATCTGTTGAAGGGAGTTCGAGATCTATCCTGAATCAAAAAAAAAATTAGAAAAATTAGACCGGATGAAAATTCCAAATCGTCATGTTGTTAATCTATGAAGAAAAGACGAAGAAAAATAAGAACAGAGAAAAGTAGCGTGTCGAAAGCTGTGAAGAAAAGGATGACAATATTAACATAAATAAAAAAAAAAGTTGTTATTTATACTTGGTCAAAATTTTGGCCTCCTCCCAAAATAGACCCCCTATGAACCACAGCCCGACACGTCATTTTTGGAGGAATTTAATTGGTCCACATCAGCCCCAAAATGCTCTCCTTTCGACACCTCAACATTAATAGTTAACACTATTAACAAAATGGAGGATATTTCAAGATAGTTACGGGTTTAATTAAGTTAATTGAAATAATAATACAAAGTTTAAGAATTACAAATACCCCATTTAAGTATTACAAAAACATATCGAGGTATCATTATATATAGTTAATATTACAATAACCTCTTCAGCTTTGCATTTTCGCGTGTCAAAAAAAATCTTAATATTTTACAGGAGCAAATGGAGAAAAAGAAAGGAGAATATGCAGAGAAAATGAAGAACAAAATAGCATTAGTTCAAAAAAAAGGCCGAAGAGAATGAGGAGAAGAGAGCCATGGTCAAAGCCAAACGAGGTGAAAATTTGCTAAAAACTAAGGAGTTTGCTACAAAGTATCGTGCAATGGGACACGTCCCTAAGAAGTTTCCGGATGCGTTGGAGGTTAAATAAATATATAAATAACTTTATTAGTCTTTTAAGTGGATTATCAAGAGCCAAAGTTTCAAACTTTTGTTGTAAGATTTATTTTATTTGTTATTATATGTGCTAAAAAAGATCAAGGAAATTGATGTTTGTTTCACTTCCTAGTGTGGTGTATTGTATCATGCGTCGCTTGCATAAATGAAAGTGTACTGAGCAAGTTCCATAATGTTGTTGCTAAAAGATCATCTCTCGGTAATGTGTTATCTCTTATTATTATTTTACATTAGCTCTCAAGGATAACTACAAATATTACTATTAGTTTTTTACTAGGTACTATGAATCTCTCAAAGAATGCATGTTTCAATAATAATAATAATATTATTATTATTATTATTATTATTATTATTATTATTATTATTATTACATCTACTGATACTGCTACTATTATTAGATATATAATGTATAAAAACTCTACATTTTGATTTATCAATTGGGACCATACGAAAAGTCGACTTATCGAAGCGATAGTTGATCAAGGTATGTATCTTGCTCGATCGGATACCATTTTGGGAACTGATCAAGTACCCAACACACAACAAAACGTATTTCACAAATAACTTATGTCCACAACAAGCCAGACACGTCAGGAACCAGATTAAGAACATGGTAGTGAAAGCATAAGCCAAGAACCACAAGACGTAATATAATTACCAATCTGTATGGGTTTATCTTGCTTGAAACAATTGGTAATTTCCTCAAAAGTGGCTGTGACATTTTAAATATATATATATATATATATATATATATATATATTATATATATATATATATATATATATATATATATTGATAAGTCCAAAAAGTTGGGCTACCAAATAAAGGGGGTACTAACCTCAAAAAGAGATCAGCGACCTGAAATTGCTTCCGAACTCGTCACAGCGACCCGCCAAGCCCTCCGCGAATCTCCTGGCGACCTAGCTGGTCCTGCAAAACAACGCCTCGAACGGGCTGGATTTCGATCCCGTTAAGACCCTCCGACGCTTAAGTTAATAACCGAAAAACACTCAACCCTTCTCTTCTCAACAATAATGCAATATAATGATATCATAAGTTTAGAATAATGAGAGGTATGCTCCTCCTTTTATAAAGATAAGAGAAGTGCCTTCCAAGCCAGGGTTACCTTCTCCTACCATAATTCCACAACTGTCTCAGAATTAGCATTCCTCCTATATGTTAAGTTCCCATAAACAATAAATATCTCATTAAATTAATAAAATAGGCCTGGGCCTGTTATTCTTTCCATACAATCCATCGGGACCCCATAAATCACACACATTAAGCCCACGGGCTTTATCATTCATAAATCCCACAACCGAGCTCAAGTACACAGCCCAAACCATAAGAGATCACGACCCTATATGAGAACTCATCCCCATAGTACAGGTCGCTACTCTACACAAACCAGCTCGCTCACTTCTTAAGGACACAATACAGCTCGCCCATCTTCCAGGAGGAACACACTCTCCTAGAAATGAGATCGCTTACCACAAAATAACCTCATCCATCACACAATACTACGTATGGACATTTTGGTCCGCATCAGCTAGTCCCCCATGTTCTAGTTGATTGAGGCATGAAATCAGGTAGGACATGTAAAAACAGAATTACAAGAGCACAACCACTTCAAAAACAATAATAAAACACATAAGTAAATCTTCATTTACCTTACCAAACCACACATCAGAATCACACAGCTCAACAAACCGAGCTATAATACTCATCCTTCCACAGTAAATTATAGAATGTACCTGCGACCTGCCAAAGTACAGCTTCACTGAACTCACTTCTTTTTAAGATAGTACGATCACCTCGAGAGACGACCTATGAGTCCCCGGACCAAGTTCACAACTATATATATATGACGACCTGAAAACACATAACTTTTATCCACCAACTTAAATTCACATTCGTACTCAATAATTTCAAAAATGCAATCATAAACAAATCAAACACACAACACGCACAAATCACCTCACCACTTTACATCAATCTTACAACCTGATATATCGAGATATACATCAATCATCCCATAAGAATTTAACACATAAAACCGCGACCTCAAAAAGATCAGCTCGCTGAGCTCGCTCATTGTTCAAGAAGACATACCTGCGAGTCCCCAAGTCGAGTCCCCATACTCCATACTTGACGACCTAAAACCATAAAGCCTTCCCTCCACGGTCTCAAGTTTTAACTGAGCACGATAATATAAGAAAATACAATCATATGCTTTTAAAAAGTCAAAACACCATAAGCCATTTACTCGACCTAAAACAGGTCGATCAAAAAATCATTCTATACCACAAATCATAATCATTTAGCTCGCCAAGACCCCATACCATAATAGCCCATCGAGGCCCAAGATTGCGTTAATCATAAAGGCACAAAAACCCATAAAACCATAAAGACATCATCGACCTAAAATAGGTCGGCCAGTAAACCATTGCACCCACAAATCACCACTTATCTAAATAAGAGCATCAGCTCACTCCATATAAACCATCATCAACCTAACAAAAGTGTTAGCCCATAACACACTCATAAAATATATGCCGAATTAAGAAAGAATCACATCAAATCACACATGACCCAGAAAAACCATTCAGTTCCCCAAGTTCGAATAAAACAGTTAGACCACACATAATACACTTGTACCCATATAACAATAACATGAGACTGAAAACTACTCAGTCCCCCACTAATGCAAGTAAAACAAAACAACCAAGCCACATCAACTCAATAAATCTCGCCTATGTAGTCCCCCATATTATTGCAACCAATTAAATGCCAAATAAATCTGACTCGCACATAGGTCGCACGAACTCGTAACCAATCACAATCATATTTTCTATCCTCATAAGACCATGAGATTCAAAGTAATCACACCACGAATCACAAATAATCCCATAGAGCTAAAACCAGCTCGTATATAAAATATACTAGCTCGCACAGACATAACCATCCATAATACCAAAACATAGTATCTCGTAAGTCAAACACATATCTCCCAAACACATAAAACAATCACAACTTTTAACCATAAAAAACCATCAAAATAGCTCGCCCAACTTTATTTATTGCAAAAAATACCAAACTTCCAAAATACAAACTTCATACGGGAGAAGTGCCCTCCGGCCTGGAGTAACTTCTCTCACCACAAGAARACAACTGTKCACAATCATAAWCTCTCTACGCAAAATTACAACCAGCCACACCTCTCCCATGAGATCGCAAGATCCCAAAAACAATCGAACCATAATCCATAAACAATGTAATTAACCAGCATTCAGAACATATAGCTCGCATAAAACAATCATACATAAGAACATAAGAAAAAACATGTAAGTCAAGCATATCCCTTCCAATCACAAGTACAACATCACAACCACTTAACCATAGAGAATCAACAAAATAGCTCGCGCAACTTCATTTATTATATATCATTAAAATTACTCATCTTTCCAAAACACAAACTTCATGCGGAGTTACCTCCTCTCGCCACAAAAACACAACCTCTCAAAACGAACTTCCCAGAACGATTTCTCACCAAAAAACACAACTTCTCAAAGCGACCTCTTATCACAAAAAACACAACTTCTCATCACAACTTTTCATCACTAACTCTTGTGCGGGAGAAGTGCCCTCCGGTCCAGAGTTACCTTCTTCCGCCACAACACAACACTCAACACAAACTTTCACCACAGCTTCTCAAACACTAACTTCGTGCGGGAGAAGTGCCCTCCGGTCCAGAGTTACCTCTCCCGCAACAAAAAACACCACTTTGCACTTTCACATCACAACGAGCTCTTGTACGGGAGAAGTGCCCTCCGATCTAGAGTTATTTTCTCCCATACCACAAAAACACCATCTTTCCACAAAACAATTTTTCCACAATCTTGCTGGTCGGGAGAAGTGCCCTACGGGTCCAGAGTTACCTTCTCCCGCCATAAAAAACACTACTTTCCACAATCACAAAGCTTTCTACGGGAGAAGTGCCCTCCGGTCCAGAGTTACCTTCTCCCGCATAAAAACACACTTTCCACAATCACAAAACTCCATCGTCGACCTAATAGAAGCGTCGGCAACCTAAAAACCATCATCGACCTAATGAAAGCGTCGGAATTAAACCGCCATCGACCTAATGAGAGCATCGGAATTAAAGCATCATCAACCTAATGAGAGCGTCGGAATTAAACCATCATCGACCTAATGAGAGCGTCGGAATTAAAGCGTCATCGACCTAATGAAAGCGTCGGAATTGAACCATCGTCGACCTAATGAAAGCGTCGGAATTAAATCACCATCGACCTAATGAGAGCGTCGGAATTGAACCATCGTCGACCTAATGAAAGCGTCGGAATTAAACCATCGTCGACCTAATGAAAGCATCGGGATTAAACCACCATCGACCTAATGGAAGCATCGAAATTAAACCATCATCGACCTAATAAAAGCATCGGGATTAAACCATCATCGACCTAATGGCAGCGTCGGAATTTAATCATCATCGACCTAATAAGAGCGTCAGAATTTAATCATCATCGACCTAATAAGAGCGTCGAAATTTAATCATCATCGACCTAATAAGAGCGTCGGAATTTAAATATAAAACCCATATTGGATCATAAAGTCTAGATCGCACAAGATTGTCAAGATCGTGTAATGAGGTCATAGAGACCATACCGAGTTCGCGAAGACCTTAACATGTTAATTATACGTATTTTTCGTAAATCAGATCATAAAACCATTTAGATTGAATCACACACCATAACCATTTAAATCAATTATTTTCCCCATGCTCAACCACATAAAAATAAACAGGGCATAAATTAGAAACCGTCCCTTTCATGATATTTCAAAAAGCGTACCCAATACATATTCATATTGGCGCATTCACCTCTTCTCGAATATCCAACTACGCGACCTTTTTATTTTTAGGTAGCATAATTCCTTGATCTCCTTTTTGTCAATGTTTGGACGCGCGACCTGGTACATGGCCTTAAACATTGGCGACCTCTTCGCATTGGGTTACCCATCTCCGAATTACATACCGGGCAACCCACAAATTAACCCTAAGTTAATACGACCTGAACAGGCCCTGCACCCACATTTGTTAGCATAATCATAGAAAATATCATCCGAATATAAAAACCATACTCGCGCCAATAACATTTTAATCAAACATCTTTCAAACCAAAATTCTCCATTTCCCACAACCACAAATATCATATCACCATCGAGCCATATAGGATCAAACAAAACTGACACAAGAATTTCCAGCACATATATACCAACTTTAAAGATTAAACTGCTTTAATAGGTAATGAATTAGAGAACAAACTATACACCACTGGAAAGCCCTACGAGTCTAGTTTCCAATTCAAAATCGGATCTAAAAACAGATAATCCAACAGTGAGTTATGACCAATTTACTGAAGTGTGGCAGTGTAGTATTTTCATACGGGAATTTGAAAGGATGAGCAACTCTTAGTATGTTCATAACCATATAAAATCAAAATAAGTTCTCATCAACCAAATGTTAAACCACATGCATATCTCTACAAAATAAAACCACATAAATCCAATTAGCACTCTCCACGCATGATTAATATCTCATCATTCATTCTATCAAAACCATGAAAGAATTTCAAAACCAAATCTATCCAACCCCATGGATAATTAATATTTTATATAATCACATAAACCATACGTATCTCTATTAAATCAAATAAACCATAAGTCTATCCTCATGTAAATCAAGTCAATAAACAAGTATTCCACATGACAAACACATCAATCAACCAAACCATACCATCCTCATTTAAACACATCTAAAACAGAATAAATACTTATCTCGATTTTTGATGATTTTGTGGCGTTTGATTTTTACGCGACCTCCTCGCCTCAGATTTCGGGGCACAAAATAAATCAACCCTCGAAACCAATATTAATACAAAACCCCATACAATAACAATAATCCATATAAATAAAATAAACCATCTAAATCAACTGATATTAGACCAAATAATTATAGAAGAATTAGAGCCCCATCAGACCAAATCAATCAAGAGGTTCTATGAATCACATATATAAACACCATCATACATCATTATATATAAAAAGAAATCAACATCCAAATCTCATGCGAAAATAAATTTCGGGATCAATACATCAAACATCTACTACACCAAACTTATATATATTAAACCCCAAATAATAGTAACACCGGAAAGTTAACTCCCTCACTAAATAGCATAATACCAAATAATCAATATCACATACCAAATAGTCCATATCACACGTCTCTAAAATTAAGCAGATGATATCTCAACAGGTAATAACCATTGATCCAAAAGCAATCGAATTAATAAGTAATCAAAAAAGATCATCCATTGTACCAATTATGCCAGAAGTTTGCGTGCAATAACCAATTTTGTAAATATAAGAAATAAAACTTGTCGTGGCTTGTGAAGGTCGACCTCATCGTCTTAGACTCCGAACACCAAAATAAATTGACCTTGAACTTTTGAACACGCGACCTCATCGCGTTTGTTTGCGTTGACCATTCCCGGGTTAAGGTGAAAGCAAAACATAAAGTAATCCTCAAAAACCAACATTAATACAAATTCAACGAATAGACCTTACTCAGTTCGTTAGTATATGATCAATAAATAAAACGCAACCATCACAACCATTATTCGTGTTCACAAATCTTCAAAACCTGATCTCTACCACTATTCATATTTAACCACTATATATCGTACATATTATATCCAAAATTCAACTCCATCCAACAATTAAATTGCGCATAACTTAATTTTCAATAGAAACTAGACAAACAGTTTTTGGAAACAGGATCAGTTTCATTTAAAATTCGTTATAAAATTTTTCTGAATTCATATTCAAATCTCCACCGTTCAGATTGTAACTCAATATGTTTAGATTAACATATCCAATTTTAGAGTTGATCCAACGGTTATATTATGCACAATCATATTTTGAAAAATATTGCGCAGGATTTTCCGAAAATAAAAACTGCTTTGATCGAAAATTTGTACAACCTTCCTCGGACCTCAAAATCCGATCTCCACCGTTCAAAACGTATTAAAAAGGTCCTTTAAGTTTTGTAAAAATTTTAACATGATCTAACGGTTGAAACGATAGAAAACAATTTTTAAAGTTTATTGCGCAGTCAGATTTTAGACCTACGAAAATTGTGTACCTCACGTCTTTCGCTCAAGGACTCGATGTCCCTCTTTCCCACAAACGGCGCCAATTTGATAAGTTCAAAAAGTTGGGCTACCAAATAAAGGGGGTACTAACCTCAAAGAGAGATCAGCGACCTGAAATTGCTTCCGAACTCGTCACAGCGACCCGCCAAGCCCTCCGCGAATCTCCTGGCGACCTAGTTGGTCCTGCAAAACAACGCCTCGAATGGGCCGGATTTCGAGCCCGTTAAGGCCCTCCGACGCTTAAGTTAATAAGAGAAAAACACTCAACCCTTCTCTTCTCAACAATAATGCAATATAATGATATCATAAGTTTAGAATAATGAGAGGTATGCTCCTCCTTTTATAGAGATAAGAGAAGTGCCCTCCAAGCCAGGGTTACCTTCTCCTACCATAATTCCACAACTGTCTCATAATTAGGATTCCTCCTATTTGTTAAGTTCCCATAAACAATAAACCTCTCATTAAATTAATAAAATAGGCATGGGCCCATTATTCTTTCCATACAGTCCATCGGGACCCCATAAACCACACACATTAAGCCCACGGGCTTTATCATTCATAAATCCCACAACCGAGCTCAAGTACACAGCTCAAACCATAAGAGATCACGACCCTATATGAGAACTCATCCCCATACTACAGGTCGCTACTCTACACAAACCAGCTCGCTCACTTCTTAAGGACACAATACAGCTCGCCCATCTTCCAGGAGGAACACACTCTCCTAGAAATGAGGATCGCTTACCACAAATAACCTCATCCATCACACAATACTATGTATGGACATTTTGGTCCGCATCATATATATATATATATATATATATATATATATATATATATATATATAGAGAGAGAGAGAGAGAGAGAACCAATCAACTTAATAGGTCAGTTGGGCTCAAGTGATAACATTTGAAAAATGGGAAGACCAATATTATACCTCATTGGATATAAAAATTCGATAACAGAAGCATGATCTTAGATTCTTAATGAGGTATGTAGACAACAAGTGTACCTATTTCTAGATTCTGATCAATGGATACAGCATTACAAGACAAGAAAATGAAAAATCATTTATGCACTATTTAAAATTTTATCATCTAATACGCTTTGGAGGTTAAATCATTAATTTTACCGTGAAAAGAAAATAAAAGTTTTACCAAAGAAGGCACTGAGGTTTTTTGTGCAATTTCAAGATCAACAATTCACAATCATGATTCCACTTTTATTATTAGAGGCTTATCGAGAATGAAAAGTGGCAGAAAGATATTAGTCACTTTTATCACATGCGGATTCATATTAGCCCTCGATGACCCTACTCATTCTCACAAAATAAAAACTATTGTTGCTATTCTAACACTTTAGTTCATAATTTCAAGAGATTAGTGATATTTATAAAATGCAATATTTTTTATATTTAGGCCAAGCATTTGAGCTAAAAGCACATAAGAAGCCTCACCTGATAACATATTCATGTTCCTGCTCCTTCAAAATAGATAGTTCTCTTATGACCGTGCAGCGCACACCTTCAACTTTATATCTATATCTAATAGAGCTTCATAGAAATAGTTATATCATCTTTGAGGACATGGCCCCTAAAGACCTCTCCATAAGAACCTTCGGCAATAATTTCAAGAACCTCATACTGAAGAATGAAAATCAACGGTCAACAAGAATATTATTTCCTACAATACAGAAGAAATGATCGGAAGTTCTCGATAACACTAGTAGTTAAATGAGAAATGCTAAACTTGTCCATTTCAAGAGATCAAGCAAATTTGATACAGAATAAAAGATATAGCTGCTGCACAGGAAAAATACCAAACAGGCTCAGCCATTTAACCAGAGACAAATAAACTCTTGGAATATCATATATTAATGTAAGGTAGCCGAGTGTTGATACGACATCAAATATCCACGTCGCCAACATGCAGGTATTTATGAGGATTTTAGTAAGTATTCTTAGTAAGCGACCTCATTTCTTAGGAAGAGTAATCCTTTTGGGAGCTGGGAGACCTGTTGCATAAGAGTGGCGAACTCTTATGTGAGGTGGTGACCTCTTTTGATATAAGCTTTATTATGCCATCTCGGCGCTGAGTGGTAGCTCGGCGTTAAGAACTGAGTTTCATGATTTTGAGCTTTGGCAAACTAATATGGGTTATTTTATGGGGTCCCGGCGGACTGAATCCTATGAACAGGCCTATTGGCCCACGGCAAATATAGTAATTCAATGAGAGTTCTATCAATTATGGGAATTTAACTTATAGGAGGAATCCTAATTTTGAGTCGGTTGTGTTATATATGGTAGAAGAGGAAAACCTTAGATTGGGAATACTTCTCTTGTCTATATAAAGAGGATCACGGCCTCATTCTTTCTCTCTAAGTTGATTTTTACATCCTACGTTTTTGAGATCTCTCTCACTTTAAAGGCTCTCGCCTATATCTTAAGCCCTATTTAACTTAGGCATCGGAGGGCCTACATCGGGGCCATCCTCTGCCTTGGCTGGGTTTTGTTTTGCAGGATCTAATAGGTCACCAGGAGTCCCTTGGAGATCAATCAGGTCGTTGAACAGTTATTCGAGGTTATTCAGGTTGCTGATCACACATATAAGGTCAGTATCCCCTATTCTTGAAGCACCAATCATTTTTGTCGCATCAAGTGGCGCCGTCTTTGGGAGAGAGGGACATCGAGTCCTTGAGCGAAAGACATGAGGGTTTAAAAAAAACGAGTAAACTATGAAGCAAGACTTGAACTTTGATGAAGATGCAAATAAGACAACGGGAGGTAACGATGGGAAAGAAAAAATACCACCACTAGAAGAAACCAATCAAGCTAAGACCACACCACCCTCCCCACCAAGAAAGCAAGAGGTGAGGCAACCCAAAGGACAACATAAGAAGAAAACTCCAAACGTGATTAGGCAGAAGGCTATCCACATAGGGACAAAAGAGTGCGAAGAATTTCCAAGTACCAAGCCTTGCTATGTCGATAAGGGGCTCCTTGATAGCTTGATAGGATTGGTATCACCGAATAAACAAGGAGAGCTAAAAGAAATCCTAGCTGGCAAGGTACGCAACAATGATAAGGGAAAAGAGAGGGTTGATCGGAAGAAGGAGGAATAAGGGAAGGAAGGTTGGAAGGATGACTAGTACGTACCTAAGGATTTAACTGAGGAGTAGAAATAGAGCAGAGAATCCTCACCATGGACACCGAGTGCTGACCTACTAAAAAGTTCAGGTAAACACAGATATCCGATGGACCTCACATAATCATCTGAGGATGATTATGTCAAAGATCACCAACACATGGATGGAGGGTTGTGTGGTCAACCAGAAAAGCAATAAACTCACCGGTATGATATAAAACATGACAATAAGGATGGCAACTCATGGGTGATGGGTCGCGATGAAAATCTTACAAAAAAACGAGCTAGACATTATGAGGAGGAGGAGGACGACAATAATAGTGAAGAGTTATTTACAGATTATAGGCCGCCAAGGAGATCTTATAAACGCCGAGCTCGACATTATAAGGAAGAGGATGATGGTGATGTAGGACCAGGTACTCGGTCATTCTGAGACATGCAGGAAGCATTATTGGCTTTACAAAGGCGTTTCGATGGGGCAGGACCTGGAAAATCTATGGGACACCCTTTCTCAGACAATATTGAGACCAAAACTACCTCTTGGGTATAAGGCATTAGAACTTCATTATGATGGGTTGGGTGATCCCACGCGACATGTGAAAGGTTTCGAAAATGAGGCAGTGTTAAGACAGTATACAGATGTTGTAGCATGCAGAGCCTTCTTGTCTACATTGAAAGGAATAGCACAAGACTGGTTTCACCAGATAGCACCGGGAGAAATCACTAGCTCCCAAGTTATGAAAGCAGCTTTCTTAAAGAATTTTGCTAGCGCTAAACTGCACACCAACACCACGCAGTCTCTTTTCGTAATGGTACACCGACTGGGGGAAAGTCTGAAAGATTATGTCAATCGGTTTACCGGGGCTACTCTGGGGGTACCAACAGCCACTGATAAGATGAAGGCTGGAGCATTACAAAAGGGGTTGAGAAGGGATGATCTATGTAAATTGCTGGCCAAGCGACCTGCACAAACTTATGAAGAAGTCCTGGATAGGTGCGATAAATATATATACAGGTGGAGGAGACTGAAGATGAATTCAGATTACGCATTGGAGTAGGGGTCTGATTCGTACGTTTTTGTTACAAATCTGTACATAATTGAGTCTTATTTTAGTCTTTTTATTTTCTTTTTCGGGTTAAGAATGAGTTGAATTGCATCATTTTGCATTTTTCGTCTCTTTACTTAATTTTCCGACTTATTGATCAATAATTGGTCCAAACGAGAATAACTCTGTGATTCTCTCATACAGCTAGAGTGTCCGGTGGATTCAAAGTACGAATATTGAAGGAGAGACATTCACAAGTATCCCAAAAGGACACACACCAATCGGACAGCTCATGTATCCGATCGGTGCAACTGTTAACGTGCATACCGACCGGGGAAGCTGGCGCACCAAGCGGGCCCGGGTACAGTAGCTTTTGTCCGATCGGACAAGGCGTCTAACCGGTTGGATAAGAGCATTACGCATGAAGATTTCTGGGAATTTTCAGTTACGAAATGGCAGAAAATGTGTTTAAAACTAAAAAGGCAGCTAGGGTTGAGGATATTCAGTCTCGGAGGCTGGAAGAAAGTAGGAGATACACAAACAACACTTAAAGGTTGATAGATTTGACACATCTCTCATACCTCTTGATAAATTTGTGCAACGCCGTATCAAAGTTCGGTTTGCAGCAATTTCCGTTCGTGGCTAAGGTTCTGGGTTTGTGACAAGCTCGATGATTTTACGCGTTTAATTCAGAGTGTTTTGTGGTTCGTCATCATCACTCAGTTGAACATAGTTCGACGACTAGTAATTTCTGAACTCGTATTATTAACCATTCTTAGATTAGTTTGGTTTGATTTTTATTATGAACAATTGATGATTTGATTAGATAATGTTTGTTATATAGATGTTCAAGTGTTGGTGATTTGGAATAATAACTTTGAGTCTTTGGGAATTATGTTATTATATTTGATATTGTTAGTACTAAGGTGAACAATTACTTTGGATATTCTGTGTGTTAGCTTATTGAAGGGTGAATTTTATGTATTTGCGTTTGTTATCCATTGGTGTCATTCTATATGTTGAATCATTAGGATTGTTATAGCTGAAGCGTTTTCATGTTTATGGTAGTTGGTCTAATTAGGAAAAACTCTTGCTCGGTTAAACACCTTTTCGCTATTTTCAACACTTGTCGAGAGGTTGACACCCTCGAGACAAGGAGTTCTCATTTTACTTAGCATAACTGAATCTTTTCAAAAACCCCATTAGACTATGTGTTTTTAGATAGAGTTGTGATATTAGTATAATAAATATCGTTAAATCCGATTTCCATTCCTCGAGAGATCGACCCGAGTTGACTCATCAGTCTACAAGTGACCCCATTCTCTTGCGGGCAAACTAAAACCCATTCAAAACGTAGACGCGTATTTGTTAACCGGAATTTAATTTTGAAAGGAACACAAAAGTTCGGCTCAAAATTTGGCGCCGTTGTCGGGGAATGGTAAAGGTGTTAAAGATGTTTATTTGTATTATTGCTTATGAGTCGTAAAATTGTATAATGTTTATTGTTTGCCACTCGATGCGGCGATTGTTTGTTGTTGATGCAAGGTCGACGGAGCCTTAGAGGAGAATTGACCCCATTCATCCATAGCATCGAACGCGTGTCAAGACCGAGACAACTATTTCCTTCTACCGAAGGGAATCTTTTGGAAGCAAGTTCATCCAACATGGCAGAGAGTCTACCTCTTGGAGGACGAGGACGAGCGAATGGTGGACGAGGGAGGGGACGAAACACCCAAAACCCTCCTCGCGATTATCCATATGGAGTGCCACCCATTGACGATGTGCACGTACAAGAGCAAATGGATAATAACGAAGACGAAGAGCAAATAAATCCACCTCTACTCCAAAATGAAGAACCAAGAGAACCAAACCAAGCGAACAACGGAGAACAACAACCGAGGGGCGATCATCAAATCATGATGCAAGAGAACCCTACTTACCAACAACCTCCTCAACGATTTCGGAACCGAGAAGAGACTCGAGCTTACAACAATCGAGCAAATAGAGAATTCGAGCATAACAATGGTGGTCATGGCAGGCCCGAGCCCCAAAACAACCAACGAAACCACCAAAGGCATGAGAACTTCGAACGAGAATGGAACCAAAATCAAAATCGGAAGGAGGGACGTCCGTTCAACGCTTGGCAAAGGGAGAAGTTTCGCAACAATGGATATGATGGTCGTGGAAATTACGAGGAGGAGCGTGATTATGGGTATTACGAAGAGTATGGGGAGGAAAGAAATTATGGCACACGAGCTAACTTCGGAGGAAGGAGAGAGCGCCGATACCCAAATGAACGCCGTCAAGGAGATCTCCTCTTTCCAACGATTGGATCATACAGCAGTGCAATAGTCTTGGGCCCCGCGGCAAGAGACTATGATTTGAAAGCGGGAAGCGTAAACCAACTTCCTACCTTTCACGGGATGCCCAACGAAGATCCACTAAATTTTATTCGAGAATTTTACCTCATGGTGGGGAGAATTCCGCATCTTGGATTACATGAGGATCAATTGAGAATGAAATGCTTCCCTACGACTTTGAAGGATAAAGCGAAGCATTGGCTTTTATCGTTGCAACACAACTCCTTGACTAATTGGGAGATGGTGTATAAGAAGTTTGTGAGTAGGTTCTACTCCGCACAAACAACTGCCAAGTTGCGAAGAGAGATCACAAATTTCGAACAAATAGAGGGGGAATCGTTCTATGATGCATGGGAGCGGTATAAAGGACTCTTACAAAAATGTTCACACCACAACAATAGCGCCGAGATGGTCAATAATTACTTCCATGAAGGACTATTTCCGGTTTACAAACAACAAGTAGAGGTGAAAGTCGGAGATTTTGGCGAATTGACCGCCACGGAAACTTGGGACTTATTCGAGCACATGAGCAAAAAATTGCAACAAACGAGCTTCCGGCCGAGGAGGTACAAAGTCCCAACAATCCAAATCGAGGAGCTAACATAGAAAGTCACACTATTAACAAGTAAAATGAAGGGAGAGGAGGAACCTTCGACACCTCCGCCTTTGATGTGCGAAAAATGTGGAGAAGTGGGGCATGAAATGGACACTTGTGGCGTTGTGTTCGACAACAAAGAGGAGGGGGAGGTGAATGCCATCCAAAACTATCAAACCAATGATAAGTATGGGAAGAAGTTTACCAGGCATTATAACTCAAGTTCGAGCTACGTTCCCAAGAGCTCAAACTACATGCCCAATTCCAAATCCTCGAAACCACGACAATTTCCGAATAAGAGCCAAGGAGAACCTAGTGGCCAAAACTCTTATCAAAATAAGGGGCAACGCAACTACTCTCAATACCCTCCGAAATAATACCAGGCACCACAGCAACCATATCAACAAGCACCACAACCGCAATACCAATATGCACAGCAACAACAATTTCAGCAAGTGCCTCCACAGCAATAAATGCCACTCCCGATTAACCCCGACGACGAACTAAGATTGTGGCGTCAACAACTAGAGCACGAGACTCTACGTAATTGGGAGGAAACACTTCGTACAATCGAGGAAGGCAAGCGGACAAGGAAGCAACTGGAGAAGCTAGAGATGATGATAGGGCAACTCTCGGCTTCTATGGCAAAAATGACGAGTGATCTGGGAAAGCTACCTAGCCAACCCGAGCAATCAATGGTGGTGCATGTGTTGCGAGGTGGGAAGCAAGTCGATAACGGAGTACAAGAAGCTGAGAGGGAAGACTCCGAAGACGAGCAGACAATTGATACACGAGATGAACAAGAGTTAAGTACAAATGGTGAAGGAGGAACATTAGGTGAAATTCACAAATCAAGTAATCCATATGTTCCAGGATCATTTAAAGAAACACAAAAGTTCGGCTCAAAATTTGGCGCCGTTGCCGGGGACCAGGCCGAAGCAAATTGGAGGGAACCTTTCAACCGAAACGTGCCGAAGCAGATCAGAAAGGTGTAGCCAAGGACCTGACCGATCGGACTACCAAGATGACCGGTCGGACTGGAGTCCAGAAGGTTTTGACCGATCGAATTGAGAAGCAAACCGATCGGACTGGAGCCCAGAAAGTTTTGTCCGACCACACCAACCCAGGGTCCGATCGGAGTAGAGGCCAGGAGGTTTCTACCGATCGGACAAATAAGACTGACTGGTCGGACAAGGGAGCTGAAGAGGAACAATGACCACAACGTGTAATAAAGGACGCCATACCGTTTCCCAATCGTCTCAAACCAGCAAGAGAAAGCAAAAAGTTCATGGAACTTTACAATATGCTGAAGAACATGAACGTAAACCTCCCACTTTTCAACGTGATCAAAGCTATGCCGGCTTACGTAAAGTTTTTTAAGGAACTTGCATCAAAGGAGAGGAAAATGGAAGGAAATGAACGGATGATTTTATCCAAGGAAGTGAGCACAATTTTCCACCATACGCTGCCACCGAAGACAAAAGATCCAGGAAGTTTTTGCATCACAATCACCCTTGGAGATGGGCAAAGAGCGCGTGGAATGCTTGACTTAGGGGCGGTTATCAATTTGATACCCTTTGCCCTGTACAAACAATTCAACCTTGGGAGAATGAAGCCAATGAGCTTACGGCTTCAATTGGCTGATCGTTCATTACGATATCCGTTGGGAGTGGTCGAGGACGTTCTAGTGGAGGTTGGATCCTTGGTAGTCCCCGTGGACTTTGTAATACTAGATGACGGAGAAGTGGATGCGGCAAGCAAGGAACACACTATTCTATTGGGCAAACCTTTCATGGCAACATCGCACACGTTGATCGATGTGGGAAGAGGAAAGATGACACTCTCCGTACTAGGGGAATCAGTGACGTTCTCACTCAAAGATATACAAAATATTCCATCACCAATGATTGGTCCCGATTGCTCTTACCTTGATTCGGTGGACCAATGTGTGAGCGAATTATTTGGTGTTGTATCAGTCGAGAATGATGACGCCAAGGATGACGGTTTTGATTCAAACACAGAGGGGGTGGTCACTCTTTTCGAGATTAATAAGGAACCCATGATCAAGCAAACCATTGGGCCCACCTTGGAGCCCAAGCTGGAACTTAAACCGCTTTCAAGCCATCTGAAGTACGTATTTCTTGAGTCGAACGAGAGGAAGCCCGTAATTATATTTACGGATTTGAAGGAACATGAAGAAAGAGAACTCATCGAGGTTCTTAAAAAGTACAAGCAAGATATAGGATGGAGTATCGGTGATATCAAGGGGATAAGTCCGGTCACATGCATGCACCGGATCGATCTTGAAGAAGGATCGAAACCGATACGAGAGGGACAACGACGTTTAAACCCTACACTCAAAGAGGTGGTCAAGAAGGAGATTTTCAAACTAGTCGAAGAAGGGATCATATATGCTGTCTCCGATAGCGAGTGGGTTAGCCCGGTACACGTTGTTCCGAAGAAAGGGGGCATCACAATATTGGAGAATGAAAAGGGAGAAATCGTCCCAACACGCTTAACCACTGGGTGGCGGATGTGCATTGACTAGCAAGCTCAATGCAGCGACAAGGAAGGACCATTTCCCAATCCCATTCATGGACCAATTGCTCGATAAACTAGCAGGGCATGAGTACTATTGCTTTTTAGACTGTCTTTCCGGAGTGTCCGGTGGATTCAAAGCACGAAGATTGAAGGAGAGACACTCACAAGTAGCCCAAAAGGACACACACCGATCGGACAGCTCATGTATCCGATCGGTGCAACTGTTAACGTGCACACCGACCGGGGAAGCTGGCACACCGAGCGGACCTGGGTAAAGTAGCTTTCGTCCGATCGGACAAGGCGTCTGACCGGTCGGACAAGAGTGTTACGAATGCAGATTTCTGGGAATTTTCAGTTACGAAACGGCTGAAAATGTGTTTAAAACTGAAAAGGCAGCTAGGGTTGAGGATATTCAGTCTCGGAGGCTGGAAGAAAGTAGGAGATACACAAACAACACTCAAAGGTTGAGAGATTTGACACATCTCTCATACCTCTAGATAAATTTGTGCAATGCCGTATCAAGGTTCGGTTCGCAGCAATTTCCGTTCGTGGCTAAGGTTCTGGGTTCGTGACAAGCCCGAGGATTCTACGTATTTAATTCGGAGTGTTTTGTGGTTCGTCATCATCACTCGTTGAACATAGTTCGACGACTAGTAATTTCTGAACTCGTATTCTTAATCATTCTTAGAGTAGTTTGGTTTGATTTTGATCATGAACAATTGATGATTTGATTAGATAATGTCTTGTTAGATAGATGTTCAAGTGTTGG
>BMAC01000307.1:599000-629872 GCA_014905375.1 Phtheirospermum japonicum
TTCCCAAGACTCAAAGTTATTATTCCAAATCATGATATTGTTAGTACTAAGGTGAACGATTACTTTGGATATTCTGTGTGTTAGCTTATTGAAGGGTGAATTTTATGTATTTGCGTTTGTTATCCGTTGGTGTCATTCTATATGTTGAATCATTAGGATTGTTATAACTGAAGCGTTTTCATGTTTATGGTAGTTGGTCTAATTAGGAAAAACTCTTGCTCGGTTAAACACCTTTTCGCTATTTTCATCCCTTGTCGAGAGGTTGACACCCTCAAGACAAGGAGTTCTCATTTTACTTAGCAAAACTGAATCTTTTCAAAAAACCCATTAGACCGTGTGTTTTTAGATAGAATTGTGATATTGGTATAATAAACATCGTTAAATCCGATTCCCATTCCTCGAGAGATCGACCCGATTTGACTCATCAGTCTACAAGTGACCCCGTTCTCTTGCGGGCGAACTAAAACCCTTTCAAAACGTAGACGCATATTTGTTAACCGGAATTTAATTTTGAAAGGAACACAAAAGCTCGGCTCAGGGTCGTGGACCCAGAAAGAGTCATTACTAAGAGGTCGGAGCCTGGGAGAGAACCAAGGTGGACTATCCAAGGACTCCTAACTAATCATGGGAGCTGGTGATAAAATGATAACCAGATCTGATAGGAGAGAATGGAGAGAAGAAGATTGCACACCCTTAGCGTATCCAGTCACAAAGGTGTTCACAATCATGGAGCGACAAATACCCGCCACTATCAGGTGGCACGAAATTTATACGCGATCTCCCACCAATCTAAAATCTGAATTCTTTTGCAGGTTCTACAGTAATTACGGACACGCAACCGATCACTACAGACACTTGCGTGATGAAATTCAAAAGCTCATTAAACCTGGTCACCTGAAGGAGGTTATATACAAGGATAGGGAGCCATGAGAGCAAGCACAACCATTACCTCCACCACCTCCCGGAGGTCCGCCTCCGAACCAGAGTGAAGAACAGGCACAGCATGATGGTCAAACACGGAAGGAAGAAAGAAGGCTAGGCGTAAATACTAAAGGAAGGATCAACATGATAACAGGTAGACCCACGGATGGGGATACAAATAATGCACGAAAGAGAAATATGAGGGAAATCGATTGTGGGTTTCGGGTTTTAAGTTTCTTATACAAAAAAAGGTTTATTTGGTTTGATATTATCGGAAATCGATTCGATTGAGGAATCAATGTGTTTTTAGCTTGAAGAAATAAAAGTAAAATGAAAATAAAGAAAATAAACTAACTAAACTACACTAGGAAATGAAATTTCAAGTGGGTCGGATGCCTCGGTCGTATGCCTTAATTGAAAATGCAAGCAATAATGAAAACTAAGCAAAAATAAGCAATGTTTCATCAAGTACAACTAGACTAGCCTAGAGTACAACCATGCTTGTATGAATATAAAATATAGAAAAATGTAAATTGACAGAAATTAAAGGCATCAATAGAAAGAGCATGAAAAGCTGACGTCAAAGTGTAAAACTTTACGTAAAATAACAAGCAACAATAAGTAGATCTAGGATTTAGCATGAAACAAAGCATGAAAATAAAAATCAAAATAAAGCATATGAAATACTCAGATTAAAAATGATCAAGGACTCGATCTATGATCTAGATGTGTCACTCATCTAGATTCCATGGACGATTCACAAGATCTAACAAGAAATCAAGGAGCTAAGGCAAAAGGCATAAAATTGAAGAACATGCATGAAATTGAAGAACAAAGCATGAAAATAAAAGAAAGCTTACTTGAATTAAAGAGAGAATCCAAAAACTTGAATGAAATTACAATCAAAATAAAATCCAAGGGAGTACTTGAATTCTTCTTGAGCTTACAAACCCAAGGAAAACTTGAAAATTAAATCTAAAATCTAGAGAGAGAGTTTTTAATCCCAAACCCAAGCTTGGGATGGAGGAGGTGAGGTTTTTTAAAAAAATGAGAGAATTCCACTATTTATACTAGGTTTAAATGGGTCAATTTGGGCTTTAAAGGCTTAATTTCCCGGGTTTGACCAAGTTTGACCCGAAAATAGGCTCCCTAGCCACTTGGCTAGCACTTTTGCTTGGTTGGCTTGGTCTTGGGCGTGCATGGCTCGGTCTGGGTGAGCCTGGCTAGAGGGGGGCGTGACTTTGGGTGCAAGGGAGATTGGCAAGGCTTGGCGTGAAGATGGAAAGGCCTTGGCGCTAGAGATGGCGCCTTGCCTTGCGCTGGAGATGGCAGGGCCTTGGCGTGAAGATGACACGTTGCCTTGCGCTGGAGATGGCAGAGAGGCGCTAGTGAAGGCAAGGCCTTGGCAAGGAAGATGGCAGCTGGGGCACTGCCTAGGCAGGCGCATGGGGATGGCGCGAGTTGGCAGGCGCTGCCTAGCCATCTTTCTTGGCACGGAGATGGCAATGGATGGCCAGGGATGACTACCATTCCAGAAAGTTTGCCAATTTTTGAAGCTCCTTCTTGGCACAACTTTGGCATTCCATGGCTTGAATTTCGGCCTCCATGCCTGAGCTGGAATCCAAATCATCAAGCCACATATTAAATGAGAGTTTTAAATATCAAAACCCAAGAATTACTCCAAACCTCAAATCAATTGAACCATTTAACCTAATTAAATATAAAAACAAATAGAAACATGAAAAACAACAAAACAAGAAAAACAACCTATTAAACTTAACTAATTGACTCAAAAACTACTAGACACAATATAAAACCCTAATTAAAAATACGAAAAAAACACCACAATTACATGCAAAACAACCACCCCACACTTATCAATTTGTTCGTCCTCGAACAACAAAAAGAATTAAGAATGTACATGCAATTATCATTATGCAAAAAGAAAAATCTTTGTGCGTATTCTATTTAATATGATGAAAGTATCAACATAAACTCGTTATCGCCAAACATTGCTCGTATTACTCTTCCTCAAATGAAAACCAAATCGATGACTTCCTCTAAAATGAGATTTTGAGGGTGTTCGTTCAATTCGCTTAAGTGTTTATTTATACGCTCAAATGGGATTTTTGAGGGTGTTCGCTCAATTCTCTCAAATGGGATTTTGAGGGTATACGCTCAAATCGGACAATGCATGCACCTTGTCAAGATTTCATAAATCGAAAACTCAAAATTACTCATTGTACATGACCAAACAAGAATCGAAAGAGGCCTTTATTTCGGGTTGTAATGTTGGTTCTTTGGTAAGGTATGGAGTATTTGGATATAGTGGCTAACACACGATCAAATGTGATCAATAACACACGAAACCCTAATTTATAAAATTCAAAGCTTATGATCGCTTCACCCTTCCCAATTCACCAAACTCTCATTCGGAACCCTTTCGTATTCTCACACGCTTTTCCGACTTTATTTCACAACACATAGAAGCTTTTTAGATTTGCTTCTTTTTACTAAACTTAGCCTTTTTGAACATTAGGTTATTCACTTGAACGCACGCTTTGTCACTTTTCGTGATTTATGTTGGAGTATTCTTCTTCTTCTGTTTTGTATAAGCAACTCAAAACCCGAAACCCACAATCGATTTCCCTCACATTTCTCATCAACTAATCATACACTCTTGTCTCACAATTTATGAAGATATAAGAGCTAAAATCGGGCTCGGCTAACAAGAAACGGGACATAGGCTCAAGGGGGCTCATTTAGGATTTTTAAGTAGCTTATATATTTGGATATGGCCGGAATAAGGGTGATATATATGCCTCGAGGTTATTTCCAAATTCAATCATGTACGAGCAAAACCAAGCCACCTCAATGCAATTTCCATAAAAATGCAAGCAATAATTCATACAAGGCTACTCACAGTTTGCACCGAGTTTTGGAAATAAAATCGAAAGAGCTTTTAGAGCTTTGCAATCTTTTCACGAGTAAAATGTTGATTTTATATATATATATATATATATATATATATATATATATATATATAGGCGGGTTTCGGACGAAGCACAAAAATTCAACTCCTTGCACAAGAGGATATATACATGCAAAAACCCGAGAAGTAAACTATTCAAACTTCCAAGCATATGGTGATTTCTCAACAATGTAATAAAGACACAAAAGACACAAAAATGACTCAACCATATAAATGTGCAATTAGTAAGCGTCACTTCGCCAAGAATGCATCACTTCGCCAAGGCTCGAGTTAAGAAAGACAAAACATGCTTTTCGACACCCGGACCCTAACCACCTACCCACCCCACACTTAAACCATGCAATGCCCTTATTGCATTTTAATGAAAATCAAGTAAAAAGGGGGTGACATAGAAACTTCTTTAACCGAGCGAGTTCGGGTCGAGCTCGGTGGGGTCCACCTAGGCATCCAAGAAATTCAGGCGAAAATCGAGCATGGCTAGTATCTCCCGGCTCCACGAACGCTACCCACTTCTCAAATTGCCCAAAGTTGAAGTCGGAAAACGAAACAGTTTACAAGAAAGTCACACGAAATTAAAAACTCAAGAAAATATGTACATAAATCAAGACAAAACAAAACAAAAGACTAGATAGAACCCAAAAGACAACAAAGATATTATTTAGTTTTTAAAATTTTCAAATGTTTTTGGATTTTATAAGGTAAGAAAGAAAGAAAATAAAAGAAATAGATGGAAAGAACTTGGTGGTTGCCTCCCAAGAAGTGCTTTTTTTACGTCACTAGCTTGACGAACTCCCTTTTTGGTCAAGGTGGAAAGATAATGGGAGGGTCCACCAAAATAATCTCCTCCTTGTCGGGAGGATCCACTCTTTGGAACGTCCTTGGCGCATTACATAGCTCAAATAGTATTTGCCAAAAAGCAAACGTTCCAAACGGGCAAATGAGACTCATCTCAGCTAGGTCTTCGGGTGGAATGGTAGTTTTGAAGTGACCCGATGACTCGTGAAGAAAACAAAAGGAATATTGTCCGGCAAGCTTGTTAAACCTTTGATCGACAAATGGGGAAGGGAAATGATCTCTCTTAGTAGCCACATTTAACTTCTTAAAATCGATCAACATCCTCCAACCCATTGTAGCCCTCGTGGCCAACAACTCTCCTTCTCCATCCTCAGAAATGAACATGCCGCTCGTCTTTGGTACCAAGTCAATGGGATTCACCCACTCGCTTTTGGAAAGTACAAACATCAAGCCTTCCCACAACAATATCCAAACCCCGGCTCTTACTATTTCCATATGGGGGCTAACTCCCTTAACAACTTCGGGTCTCCATCCAATAGCACTCTTAAGAACTTTAAGCTCTTCAACCGACCTCTCCTCTTCCTCTCAGTCCGATTTTGAAAAGATGATAATAGGCTTGCTCTCCTCTTCCTCCAAATATACATTCTTGAGGGGAGATGGAGGAGGCTTAATCTAGGACTTATGCCTCCTCTCAGCCTCATCGGAAACTAACTCAAACAATTCACCGACCCCTCAAGATACTCTTCAAGCTCTTCAATCTTACCATCCACGATCTCCTCCTCCCCCACCAAAAATATCTCGGTGCACTCAATGAACAATCATAATCTCCTTCACTCAATTCGTTGGCACATTGAAACACAATGGGCTCGTCGGTACGAGCAAGTGTCTCATCATCCTTACAACAATCCTCGAAATAGGCTTCCCGGACAATATCCTCTTCAATGCTCCTATCCTCCATATAAACTCGTTCAACCATGGCCTTGATGAAGTCTGTATATACCCATTCTTCGCAAGATTCTTTTAAAGTAAAAGGTAAAGGGTCAACAGGAGTAAAAGCATTCAGAAATGAAACCACGTCCTCTTCCGATGGCGAGACACCCGTATTCTCAACCACCCCACACTTATCAAAGATCGCAACCGAAAGAGTATGTGAAGGTGGAATTAAGAATTATCGTGTAATGGCCAATAGATCCGGATCGGGAGGTGGGGTAGGAGCAATCACCGGGATAGATGGAGAAAACGGGCCCACTAGAGGAGTAACAAGAGGATTATGAGTCGGCGGTGGAGCAAATGATGGTATAGCACAATCGGGTCCCACATGATATCCATGACCCCCATACCACTGGGTTTTTTTCTTTCAAGTTCCCCAGCAACGGCGCCATTTTGAAAGTGTTGTTTTAGTGGTTTTTAGAAATAAAGGTTCATTTGGCTTGATATTTTCGAAAATCGATTCGATTGAGGAATCAATGTGTTTGTAGCTTGAAGAAATAAAAAGAAAATGAAAATAAAGAAAATAAACTAACTAAACTACACTAGGAAATGGAATTGCAAGTGGTTCGGATGCCTCAGTCGTATGCCTTAATTGAAAATGCAAGCAATAACGAAAATTAAGCAAAAACAAGCAATGTTTCATCAAGTACAACTAGACTAGCCTAGAGTACAACCATGCTTGTATGAACATAAAATATAGAAAAATGCAAATTGACAAAAATTAAAAGCATCAATAGAAAGAGCATGAAAAGTTGACGTCAAAGTTTAAAACTTTACGTAAAATAACAAGCAACAAGAAGTAGATCTAGGATTTAGCATGAAAATAAAAATCAAAATAAAGCATATGAAATACTCAAATTAAAAACGATCAAGGACTCAATATATGATTTAGATATGTCACTCATCTAGATTGCATGGACGATTCACAAGATCTAACAAGAAATCAAGGAGCTAAGGCAAAAAGCATAAAATTGAAAAACATGCATGAAATTGAAGAACAAAGCATCAAAATAAAAGAAAGCTTACTTGAATTAAAGAGAGAATCCAAAAACTTGAATAAAATTACAATCAAAATAAAATCCAAGGGAGTACTTGAATTCTTCTTGAGCTTACAAACCCAAGGAAAACTTGAAAATTAAATCTAAAATCTAGAGAGAGAGTTTTTAATCCCAAACCCAAGCTTGGGTTGGGAGGAGGTGAGGTTTTTAAAAAAAATGAGAGAATTCCACTATTTATACTAGGTTTAAATGGGTCAATTTGGGCTTTAAAGGCTTAATTTCCCGGGTTTGACAAAGTTTGACCCGAAAATAGGCTCCCTAGCCACTTGGCTAGCACTTTTGGCTTGGTTGGCTTGGTCTTGGGCGTGCATGGCTCGGTCTGGGTGAGCCTGGCTAGAGGGGGGCGTGACTTTGGGTGCAAGGGAGATTGGAAAGGCTTGGCGTGAAGATGGAAAGGCCTTGGCGCTAGAGATGGCGCCTTGCCTTGCGCTGGAGATGGCAGGGCCTTGGCAAGTCTTGGCGTGAAGATGGCACGTTGCCTTGCGCTGGAGAAGGCAAGGCATTGGCAAGGAAGATGGCAGCTGGGGCGCTGCCTAGGCAGGCGCATGGGGATGGCACGGAGTTGGCAGGCACTGCCTAGCCATCTTGCTTGGCGCGGAGATGGCAACGGATGGCCAGGGATGGCCACCATTCTAGAAAGTTTGCCACTTTTTTAATATCCTTCTTGGTATAAATTTGACATGCCATGGTAAGCCATGGCTTAAGTTTTGGCCTCCATGCCTTAGCTTGAATTCAAATCATCAAGCCACCTATTAAATGAGAATTTTAAATATCAAAACGTAAGAATTACTCCAAACCTCAAATTAATTGAACCATTTAAACTAATTAAATATAAAAACAACTAGAAACATGAAAAACAACAAAACAAGAATAACAACCTATTAAACTTAACTAATTTACTCAAAAACTACTAGAAACAATATAAAACCCTAATTAAAAATACGAGAAAAACACAACAATTACATGAAAAACACCCGCCCTGGGCCATGTGAGGTCGCTGCCATTAATAAATGACCCCCGACCTCGGGACCAATAATCTCATTCAACCTTAATGAATGACGCAGCCTGCAAGAGGAATGTAATGACGCGGTGGTGATCGAAGCTAAAATAGCAAGATATGAAGTCGGAAGGGTGTTTGTGGATAAATCTCGGTCAACATCATATACCTAGACTGCCTAGAACATATGAACATAAAGGCAAAGTTACTACCGGTAAATACTTCAATTTACACTTTTAATGGTGCGTAGGTTATTACTGAAGACGAGCTAGCACTCCTAGTGGTTTTGGGAAAACGGGAACTGAGTGTAAGGAAGGAGGTGAAATTCTTAATCGTCAAAGGAAACTTGGCGTATAATGCAATACTGGGGCGACCTGCCCTCAACACATTCCAGGCGATCACCTCTACCTACCACATGAGTATCAAGTATCCGACTGGAGATAAAGTAGGCGAAGTGATATCAGAACATCGGTCGCTGGGTTGTGCTACCAGATGACGGTCAGAAAAAAGTATGAGTCAAAACAAAAGACAAAGGATGGAAGATATGCAGGAAGGGATATTTGGCTCCAAAAGGATGAGGGAAGAGAAAGAGCTTATCCAATTTCATGATGAACTCAATGAAGTATCACCAGAAACAGTAGGGGGAGGAGCATGCATGCTTGAAGGCAACTTTATCACGCAGATGGAATGGCTGTCATTTAAAGTAGTATTATGCCCAGTTCTTCGGACGATGGGCTCACACTTATCCCTATTTATTTGTCATGAACCGATGCTCCTTTAAGTCGGAGGTGAACTTATATTCTTATCATACTTTTATCCATCACGGGCTAATATCTATCAATAATGAATAAAGAATTTCTTATGGCATCGAATGCGTTCTATGATTTTTTTTTGAATATGTTTGAAACCCCGATGCTTTTATCAGGTCGGCGATATAATTTATGGAGGTTACAATGAATAAGTTCTTTGTGTGGGAGCATGTTTGATTTACATGCTCTTACATGTCTTTGAATATGTTTGATTTGCATATTCTAGGATATTTTGAGAGGAGAAATGTTTGGTTTCCATGTTTCCTTTCAACTATATGTTGAGTTTGTTTTGGTCTTACCTGTCGAATTTGTTTTACTCTTATGCATTGAATCTGAGTTGGTTTTATATGTGCTATATTTGCTTTTATGTGAGTTATCTAGGTCTTATGTGGCTTGTTGTGATCTGTATTATTTGGTGTAGAAACATGTTTGATTTACGTGTTTTCGTGTATCCTTGAATATGTTTGACTCACATATTCTGGATGTCATGGAAAAGAGATATGTTTGATTTACATATTTTCTTTTCAAATATAGACATGTTTGATTTACATGTTATTTTTTACGATCTCTATATGTTCGAATTTAATTATAGCTCACATACATTATATCTAGGAACCTTGATAACAGGTTGTTTATTTGATGATAATAGTTTGGGGAACCAAGTACGATCTTGGTTGTCTCTAGTTTATTCTCATTATGATTTAGCGACCTAACCACTCTCTGGTTTGCATTATTCATGATTGAAAATGCTCTTACTTATGATAATCATCCTATGGCAAGCTGTGCTAAGAAAGATCGAGCACAACGAAAAGTGAAAGGTAATATCAAGTGATAGTTTTTCACATATGATCATTTGAAATCAAGCAGGTCTCTGAATCAAGTTACAAGAGATTTAAAATGGCTAAACAGTATTACAATTAGGCACGAGCTCGTCTACCAGGGCTTCTAGCTCAGCTGCAAGTCCCGCCTTCACGATGGCATTTCCCTTGCAAGGGATCCACCACTTTGGTTTTGTGGACTGGCTTCTGTCACCTTTCCAAAATGAGAAGTTAAGAAGCTCGTCATTTATACTTTTTGTATTCGGCTCAAATGGGATATTATCTTTTGCGAGTTGGGCCTTAATCCACTCTATAGCAAAGTGGACCCATTCTCTGCCTCCTCTCCCCATCTTGGCTAAGTAGTGAGTTGTGTTCTTGTATATATTCAGCATTTCTTCCTTGTACGCATTTGTAAACTTCTTACCCACCTTGCTCTTCAAAAAAGTGATGCAACCTTCAATCAGCCCTTCCTTTCGACCCTTAATAACTCCGTGCTCACGAGCCAAGCGAATTTTCCAGCTCACTCTTAGCAATATTGATCTCTTCCTCCCGGGATTTTAGTTGGCGACGTGATTCGTCTAGTTCTTCTTGTGTCAAGGAAAGTTGTTGAGTTTATTTTTTAGCCTGGGCCGCCAGCTCGTCACATGTTTTCTGGAGCTCACTCTTGGAGGTCGTCGCTGATAAGTGATTGGAGAGTGGAGCCATCATAGGTTCCAATTGCATCATAAGGAAGTAATAGAAGAATGTTATGGGTTGAGTATATTACAAGGAGTGGATGTAGAGTATTTTGAAGTATTAGGTTACATGGCTCGTTGCGTATTTGTGAAGGAAATATTTGATCTCATTGGCATCACCACATCGAGATAGACTCTTCTCTGAACTTGGGGACTTGAGGCAAAAGAGAAGATTTCTTTTGAAGACGTTGTCGTTTGGGAGTTGGGGCTGCTTGTTGCAGGGGTGTTCGCTCGACGGCCTTTCTTTTCCCTTTTCCCTTGTTAAGTACCTCTCGAAGGGGCATGCGTTCCTCCGATTCAAAAGCTCTTCACGACCATCCGCCATGGTAAGCTCTAACTCTTGGTCCACATCAAAAATAGGAGGGCATGGTGTCGACGTCATTGTAGGGTTGGGGTTAATTTAGATAGTGGCACTTCCCTCTGAGCTCTAGGATAAGCAGCTGTCGATGATAGCATCTGCATAATAATCTCTTCAGACTAAAATAATAATGCTTAAATATATTTATTATAATGCAAGAACCTACCAAACTCAGATCTGGTCAAAAGCGTAGGTCGTGAGCTAAGACCTACAAATCTGAAAGCAGCTTCCGAATCTGTGAGCCTCATCACATTATAGGGTCTTGAACTCCATTTGTCAAGAAGGTCGGAGTATTGTTGAAAAAGTACGGGCTGATCTCTTATGGTGGGTATTGAGTCTTGTTCGGGAGTTGAATCCTACCACTCGGTGAAAAAGGGCCAGGCTTCGGGATTGTAGAGAAAGAAGAAGTTAACTTGCCACTCGTGGACTTTTGACAAGAGATTTACCAAGAAACGTTTCTTGTGGTGTGAAGAGAGGTAGAAGGAACCTTTTTGGTTCTTTATTCAAAAGCAAAAGTAGAAAAAACCTATGTCGGGTTCTACGATATAGTATTTACAAAGAATTATATATCCAACTAAGAATATGATGGAGTTAGGAGTCATCTGTAAGAGTGCGACCTTGTACTTCACGGACATGGCTATTAGAAAAGGATGTACAGGGAATCTAAAGCCCGCTCTTAATTGTTCCTCGAAGAGGGTTATGTGATTCAGAGGGGGGTTTGATGGGTTAGTTTGAAGAATGTTAGGGTAAGCTATTTGGATAATTTCAGGGAGGTTGAGAGATTCTATAAATTCTTTAAGGTTTCTTCGGTTAGGAAGCACATAACGGTTTTGCGTAGTTATTTTAGTAGCTCGCGGAAGTGTGGATAGGTTGGCATGAGCTGAGGTTGGCACTATGGTTACCGAGTTAGGAAGAGAAAAATTGGTTTGCGGAGAGGAAGGCACTTCTGGTCGGGTCATGGGAATGCCTTTGGGTATGTTTTCAGTCAAGGCTGGGTTTTGAGCCTCAAGTTCAGTCCAGGGTATGTTCCCTTCCGGTTCATCTGTTAGGCCCTGTTGGGGCACATGTTTAGGTATGAGTGTGTTTCTTTTTCTGCTACGTTGCTTAAGGGGTATTTCGGTTGATTCAGTATCAGAAGGTAAATCTGAGTTTGAAGGGTTAGGATTTTGGGGAGCGGACGAAGATGGAGCCATGTTCATCGACAATTAATTAAAGGGGAGGTACAAAAATATATAAGTTACACTCAGTAAGACAGAAATCAATAATAAAGATCAGAGCAATAATTATTGAAATAAAGGATTAGGGGAATTACTCATCATCTTGATCGGTGATTCTGGTATAGATGACGGTGCGTCGTAATATTTCCAGGAACTCGCAAGAATTCTTTTGTAGATGAAAATGGAGTATTTTTTTTTCTTGATTTGCGTAAATAAAAGAAAATGAAAGGGAAATATTTTTGTGTGTATTGGACGGCGGAAAGCTGAAAGGACATAAAGGTCTTTCGAAAGGTGGGAAAGTTGGTAGGGTTTATTGTGGGTCTTTTATTTTTGGGCCCACAGGAATTTAATATATTACGAGGTAATGTGCTGGAAATATATGTCCAGCATGGTGTAGAAACGCATTTAATATTACTAAGTGAGAAGTGATGATTGATGGTTTCACGCTTTACCAAGGAGCATGTTGGATTGACTTTTGGGGTTTAATTCATGATTACATTCTAGTTGGTTTCTTACCTCAACCAACCATAATGTGGGGGACTAGTGATACGACATCAAATATCGGCGTCGCCAACATGCAGATATTTATGAGGATTTTAATAAGTAATCTTAGTAAGCGACCTAATTTCTTAGGAGGAGCAATCCTTTTGGGAGCTAGGCGAGCTATTTTGAAGGGTAGCGACTTGTTGCATAAGAGTGACGAGCTCTTATGTGAGGTGGCGAGCTCTTATGTGAGGTGACGACCTCTTTTGATATAAGCTTTATTATGCCAGCTCGGCGTTAAGAGGTGGGTTTCATGATTTTGGGCTTTGGCAAACTAATATGGGTTATTTTATGGGGTCCCGACGGACTGAATCCTATGAACAGGACTATTGGCCCACGGCTAATATAGTAATTCAACGAGAGTTATATCAATTATGGGAATTTAACTTATAGGAGGAATCCTAATTCTGAGTCGGTTGTGTTATTTATGGTAGGAGAGGAAAACCCTATATTGGGAATACTTCTCTTGTCTATATAAAGAGGACTCAGGCCTCATTCTTTCTCTCTAAGTTGATTTTTACATCCTACATTTTTTAGATCTCTCTCACTTTAAAGGCTCTCGCCTATCTCTTAAGCCCTATTTAACTTAGGCATCGGAGGGTCTACGCCGGGGCCATCCTCCGCCTTGGCTGGATTTTGTTTTGCAGGATCTAACAGGTCACCAGGAGTCCCTTAGAGATTAATCAGGTCGTTGCACAGTTATTTGAGGTTATTTAGGTCGCTGATCACACATATAAGGTTAGTACCCTCTATTCTTGAAGCACCAATCCTTTTGGTCGCATCAAGTGTTAATAAGTGGGAGGGTTATAGGCTGAGAAAATTATCTAAAGCAACTTGTTTTCAAGCAATCAACTCAATATTATCAAATAAGTTTCCTGGATAATATTGAAAGCAACCAAACGGCCGTACCAAGCCATTACAGAGGGCTTTCAATCGATATTACAATAACTGGCCTGGAAAGCTCAACCGATATTACAATCATAAAAAAAGAGGACCTAAACCACCTGAATGAAAATAAGGGCACAAAAAAAAAAAAATCCTAACCCCCAAAATTCTTCCAATTAAAAAAAAAAGGAAAACTCTACCCTCCTCTAGTCCCCCAATCCAAATTCGACCAAATTGAGCAGAAACAAAACCTCGAATCAATATCAATCAAACCAACAACAACTTAATTCAATACGAGATATAAAGTACACACAAAAAATATACTAATAGAAAATATACCTTACGTTTTGCAGGTGGCGCGACTTTGGGATTGTCGGTGGTGGTGGCTTGGCCTTCGAACTGTGGTTGGTAGTTGTCGTCGGACTGCCACCGGTGGTGGTGGGTGTGGCAGCAGCAGCGAGTTTGGATGTGTCGGTGGTTTGGAATTCTCACTTTGGATTGGGCGGGAGCATTATGAGAGAACGGGAGCGGGTTGGGTTTATATGGCACACTTTTTGGTAATTTAATTTTAAGTAATATTATCCTAATTAAATTGATTTGATTTAATTAATATAATATATTTTACTACATCTATCTACAACAGTCCTAAACAAATCGTTGTATTATCAGTTAATATATTTTACTAAGGATAATTACAATGGTTTTATATTAACCGTTGATGTTCACAGACTATTTACATCGCATTTGCAAAACACGGATGCAAATTTTTCCGGATCTCTCTTTTACAACAGTTATTGAACAACCGTTGTTAATTAGCCGATGTAAAATCTAATTTTTTGTAGTAGTGCGTAGTGCTAAATTTATTCTCCGCAGTGCTACCCGATGACAATTCGGTGCTATTTATAAAATTAAAAAGTACGAAAACACCCTTATATTAGTATTTTATTAATTTAATAAGAGATTTTATCACATTGCGCAACTCTTTTCAACCATCAAAATTATCTAATTGTGTGTCGTAAAAGTAGGTCATATCTTCTCACCATGAAAGCACCATGCCCCCACCTCCCTTACATTTACTTCCATTGATCTGCCATTATTTATAATCAATTTTTAATTAATAATTCTTATTAAGTAAAAATTGGTGTTTTTACAGCACCGTAAAAACCCCTATATATATCACATATATACTAAACAAAAAAATTCTTATCCTACGTGTCTGCTTAGGAAGCTTTGGGCCGACATGTAATTTTCTGGTGGTTTGGATGCTTACTTGACGAATTTTGGATGTTAGGAGACTTACTAAATATAAGAATTCTAATATCTACCTAATTTATTATATTTCCTTTTATTATATTTTGCCTAACTTAATCTTTTTCATTTTTTATATTTGCCTAATTTAATATTTTTCTTTGATTATATTTTGTCTAATTCAATATTTTGTTTTATTCTTCTAATATAAATATATAAGAAGTCATATATAATTAAAAGAATCCAAATTACTTATCTTAATTAAAATATAAATTACTTAGATTAGTGTTAATTGCAAAAAAATATAATTATTTATTAATACTCTAAATAAGTTATATTTAGAATAAAGTTAAAATGTTTTATTCTTAGGAATTAAATATATAAATAATTAAATTACGAATTACCTGCAATAATCTAATTATGTAACTAAATATTATTAATAAATTCAGTTAAAATAATAAAATATAACTTTATATAATAATACCTACTAAATATTAATTAGACACGAGTACAATACGACACAGATAGAGAATATGACATCTTTTGAATTTCTATAAGTATGTAACTAAGAATAATTATTAAATATTAAAATATAAGAATATTTAATAATAATTAATTAATAGAAATTAGACAAGAGTTGAGCGTGTAACAAGTTTTAAATTTATTTAAGTATGTAAATATAAAATATTAACGAATTTAATCTAAACATTAAAATAAAAAATAATAGTTAATAAATAGTAATTAACCATCTGTACAAGACACGAGATGAGAATACGATCTCTTTAAGTTTTTTTTTTAATTTAAAAACTCTATTATAATTAAAAATATATTTTATATTTATCTTCTGATAATCTCGTGTAACACACGAAAGTTAAACTAGTAAATGTACTAAACAAATAATTAAATTTTGAATTTAACTTTGACAATTATCCAAGTGTAATAGTTTCAAATTCTTGCCCCATAAGAATTAGTTATTGTTATTTTAGTTCTTAAAATGCAAAACAAAATAACTTTTTGGTGGGACCAAATTGTGCACAACACAAAACAAAAATCTTTCAAGACAAGACCAAATTTAAAAGTAAAATGGGAACAAAACATGAAATTTGGGAAAATATTCGGTCTACAATTTTTTGATTGTATCAATATTAATTTAAATTCCAGTGATAGTGATATTTATGTTATGTTTGACCTTAATAACTTCTTTATTTCCCTTAGATAAGGGAATCAAACCTTGACGAGGTTCATTTTATGAGTAATAAGTTTGACAAAATTGGTTTTACTTTTATAAAATTTATTTTTTGATAAAGAAAAGTGTGTTAAGTCTTCTTCGATATTAACTAACATAAAGCGTTCTTTTAAGCAAAAGTCAAGTCTAAGAAAGTATCAATTTATTTATCATTTTTGTTCGTGTTTAGACACATTAGACTTTTTGTTGGCGAATTGGATCAATAGAGCTCAAAGGTTTTTTTGAAAAATTAGTGTTGGTAGAAAATTATCCTTAATATAATCCTAATGCTCAAATAAGGAAATTTACAAAAAATCTGATTCATCCATTTAATTAGATCTAACTCATAATTGACCTTAGGTTTACAAATAAGGACATGGTTCTCATTTAAACCTAATCATAATCTCCTCTACACATTAATGCAAAATCTTTCTATCCTATGTGTGTGTTTCCCACGCTTCGTTAGCTTTGGAAAAAATTGTGGTGGTTCGGTGTCATCCGAGCCTAATATTTACCTAATGTAGTATTTTTCTTTTAATATATTTTACCTAATTTAATATTTTCTTAATATTGTATTTTGCCTAATTCAGTAATTTTCTTTTATTACATGTTACCTAGTTTAATGCCTTCTTTAATATATTTTTCCTAATTCAATATCTTACTTTTATTCTTTTAATATAAAAACACAAATATGTTATATCAAGTTACAAAAAATCTATATAAGTTGAATTAATTTTTATTTATAATAAGAGTTGATATAATTTCATTAGAATTTTAAATATATTCATTTAAGAGAAATACGAGTTATATAAAATTATTACAAAGAAAAATAAATAAAAAAAATATAAACTTAAATTCTTTTATCTAATCCTAATATAATGAATTTAAAATAACATTAAAAATATATATGAAAAACTATTATTATGCTAAAAATAGAAGAAGAAAAAATAAAGGGAAACAAAAATGATGAAATAAATAATAATAATAAAATTATTACACCTAGAAAAATAAATATTAAATACATTGTAATCTCTTTATCTAATCTCAATATAATGAAACTATACACGCATTATATATTTATACGAACAAATTAGTGTCTTATACAAATAATAATAATAATAATAATAATAATAAAAAATTATTATTATATTATTATTATTATATATACTACAAGTTAGATGTACAACGTGTTTTCAATAGAATTATCAGTGTCGTATGCATTTTAATTTTTTATATCACATATTCACATGTGATAAGCGTGTGTTGCATATTTTACATTTGTTCAAACTCAATTTTCCACGGGTTTCCCCGTCAAGTTTACAGTATTTTGATATACTTTACAACTAATTTCATGACTTACGGTAAAAAAAAATAAAAAAATTGAAAACTCTTTATTGTAAAAACCAGTCTTAATGTAAGTAGAAAAAATAATATTCTGTTTGTGTGTAAGAATCATTTAATGAGAAAATTAATTTTCCCCTAAATACTAACTATTGTATGTACCATTTTCAATATTATTCTATTAGTATATTTTAATAAATATTACTATTTTTCAAATCTCGCATAATATGCGAGTGTTAAATTTGTATATCACCCCTATATATTAATGCAAAATCCTCCTATCCTATGTGTCTGGTCCGTATGCTTCGTTAGGCAAATAAAAAATCCTGGTGCTCCGTTTGCTTATGTGTCATTCGAGCCTAATATTTATCTAATTTAATACTTTTTTTTATTGTACCTTACCTAATTTAATTTTTATCATATTTTTCCTTATATAATACCTTCCTTTGATTATCCTAATATAAAAATATAAATAAGTCATATATAATTAGTAGATAAGATTTAAATTAGTTATTTTAATTAAAAGAAAAACTATATATGAAATAATTTTAATTAAAAAAAATTTATGAAAATAATTAAATAATTTTTATTGATAATAGAATTTAAAATAATTTTATTTTTGGAGTTACAAATATTCTATATAGGTAAAATGTGAGTTATTTATAATAATATAAGAATGTAACTAAATATTAAGTAATATATTCAATCTAAACATAAAAATATTAAATTGTATACTAATAATTAATAAACATTTATCAGACACCAGTACAATACGACACGGGTTGAGAATATGACTTCTTTTGAATATCTCAAAGTACGTAACTAATAATTATTAACGAATTTATTCTAAACATTAATATATAAAATGATTTAATAATAATAATTAATAAAATAGATATTAGATACGGGTTTAGAATGTGACGCATTTTGAATTTTTGTAATTATGTAACTAAGACTATTAATGAATTTAATTTAAACATCAAATACAAAATTATTTAATATTTATAATTATTAATAAATAGATTAGACATGTACAAGGCACATGTTGATAATACATTATTTTAGTTTTTTATTTTAGATTTAAAATCCAGTAATTAACACAAATATTTTTTATATTTATCTTTTGATAAGTCCCTTATCTATGTGTCTGATTCGTATGCTTCGCTAGGATAATAAAAAAAATTAGTGTTTTGCTTGCTTATGTGTCATCCGAACCTAATATATACCTAACTTAATATTTTCCTTTTATTGTATCTTGCCTAATTTAATATTTTATTTTTATTATATTTAGCCTAACTTAATAGTTTTCTTTTATTATATTTTATCTAATTCAATCATTTTCTTTTATATTCCTAATATAAAAATATAAATAAGTCATATATAATTAGTAGAAAAAATATAAATTAATTATTTTAATTAAAAGAAAATTTAAATATGAAATAGTGTTAATTACAAAAAAAATTATTTATGAGAATAAATGAATAAGTTGTATTTATAATAAAAATTGAAATAATTTATTTTTGAAATTCTAAATATTCTGTATTGGTAAATTATGATATATTTGAAATAATTGGAGTATGTAACTAAATATTAGTTAATGAATTCAATCTAAATATAAAAAAAATAAAATTATATAATAATAATAATTAATTAATATTTATTAGACAATTACACAATGCGAGAAGGATTGAGAGTATGACACCTTTTGAATTTTTCAAAGTATGTAACTATAATTATTAACAAAATTAATATAACATAAAAAATATGAAATGAGTTAATAATAATTAATTAATATAAATTAGAGATGAGTTGAAAATGTGATGGGTTTTTATAAGTATGTAAATATAATTATTAACGAATTTAATATAAATATTAAAATATAATATTAATTAGTAATTATAATAATTAATAAATTGAACAGGGCACGGGTTGATGCACATCCTTTCAATTTTTTATTTTAAATTTATAACTTTATACTTTGTAATTTTCACAAATATATTTTATATTTATTTTTTTATAAATCTCGTATAATACACGGGTGTTAAACTAGTATATATATATATATATATAACTTTTAAGAACACACACTATTAACTTATTTATTTTTCCTTTCATCGATCATGCCTATTCAGTTTTAAAAAACTAATGCATTCATATATTTTTAATTATCAATTATTTGCAATAATTATTATATTACTTTTATATTGTATCAACATTCATGTTTATCTTTTAAAAATAATATTTTCACACGTTTCTCTCTACAAAATTTAAATATAATTAAATGAAAAAAATTCAACCTCTTTTCAATAACAAATACGTTTCATTAACAAATCTGTTTTGGCCATTTCCCATCGATCGCAAACACCACCGGCCCATCCCTACTCTATATCATAAATAGCCGGCATTTGCATGTATCGTCTGTAATGTCTTATGTTATAAATGATGAAGAGTTGAGAGAGAAGGAAAACACATTTGCATCGGTAGTTTCATCACCCAAAAAAGAAAAAAAAATAATAATAATAAATCATCATCGCCAATAAAACACCAAAGATTAGTAAATCCGTTGTTGTTTCAGTCTATTACATTGCTTCCCCTTTTCATTTCAATTTATAATTTCTTGTTTCAATAACCCCAATTACAATTTAGTGAAGATTCCAGTCTTTGAAATGGCGAATGCATCTGGGCTGTTTAATCCCTCAGTGCCCACTCAATTATCCTCTTCCTTAGGCATTTATCGATCTGGGGTTTGGTTTTCTGATTGTGTTTCAAGGAGAACTGTGTGTTTTTGCGCTACTCAGGGTGCGGAGAAGGTTTCCCCTTCTGAATCTAGAATGCCCAGGTTGTTAATCTTTTTATGTTTTGATTTTTTTTTTCTTTTTGGGAAATCGTTCGAATTGCTGAAATGTTTGTGTTTTAGCTCCATTCTTTGAAGATTATGAGAATCGTGATTGTGGGTTTATTAAAAAACAAATAAACAAACTGGTGTGAACTTTGAATTGCTATGAATGTGGTATGAAATTTTATTTGACCATTTTGGGATGGTTCTCTAGTAATTATTTTGTAAGTAATTTATATAAGAACTTAGGTTTGGTTGTTCATCTATTAGCTATTGTATCATTTATATTTTGCATTCTTGCAAGGCAATTGAGATTTTGAATTATAAATGAGCAGTTCATACAACTGACCTGCTCTTATGACATAATATCGTTTTATTAGTTTATTTAATTGAGCAAATAATTAATCAATGTACATGGAATGAACCACCGTTTATGTTCCACTTATGTATGTTGTGCTTTAAAAAAAATCGCCATCCGATAAGCTTTGTTTTATCTTTCCCCAACCGCACAATTTATCTAATTCTATTGTTAAAAAAATAAAAAAATTCATATGTTGGTGAAATTGGAAAAATTATTCTGATCACGAACTTAAATTTGTATAGATTTGTCAGCAAAGGCTGCAAATTAGTTGGATGTGGCTCTGCGTTACCAAGTGTTCAGATATCTAACGACGATCTCTCGAAAATCATTGACACATCTGACGATTGGATATCTGTTCGAACTGGAATTCGAAACCGAAGAATACTTTCTGGTGAGTTTCTCTTTGAATTTCATGCTCATTTAATATATTATCATCTTGCTCAATGTATTATGGTTTACTTGACGTGAGAATTAGCCGTGCTAGAAGAGGTTAAAATGGACAATAAGCTCAAAACATATGTAAATCGATAAAAACTTGACTTTGTTTTTAAGTTACGGTGCCGCAGGAAAAGATAGTTTGACGGATCTTGCTGTAGAGGCTTCAAAAAAAGCTCTTGAAATGGCAGATGTTGATCCTGATGACGTGGACCTCGTCTTGATGTGTACGTCAACTCCCGAAGATTTATTTGGCAGTGCTCCACAGGTATATATATATACATTTGCAATTAAATTCTGATATAAATCGAACTTTTTTTCTTTAGTTTTGGGATTTTTACCGTTTCAAAGCTCTGTATATGTAACATGTTTCTATGCTTTTTGGACCACTATGCTTAATGTTTACCATTGCACCCCCAAAAAATGAATGTTGTGTTTGTATTTCTAACATATTTGTTTGTTTTGGTGAGTAATGGGAAATTTCAGAGGATTTAAATGTGTTTATCATAATTGTTTCCAGATTCAAAAAGCACTTGGCTGCAAAAACAATCCATTGGCTTATGATATTACAGCTGCGTGCAGTGGTTTTATATTGGGCCTGGTTTCAGCTGCTTGTCACATTCGAGGTAATAGTCGTATTTTTATTGTTTGGTCATTTATATTCTAAATTAAATTCGTGTTGCTTTATAATTTAGGGGGTGGTTTTAAGAATGTTCTTGTGATTGGTGCTGATGCTCTATCTCGCTATGTTGATTGGACCGACAGAGGATCCTGTATTCTCTTTGGTGATGCTGCTGGTGCTGTTTTAGTACAGGTATTGCGTTCATATCCTTTTAGTGCCATTCACTACCATTCTTGTGAGGGTTTGTGTTTAGAAAAAGAAAAAAATAAACTAAAACCTATCGCTCGAATTTACCAATACCATTTGACATTTCTTTCTATTTTACAAAGGATTATTACCCAAAAAGTACCCTTGAGGTCTGACCTATTACAAAAAATAACCCTGGGATTTGATCCGGTGTTAAAATTAAGATGCTGGCTGTATTATTTTTATAAATTTGAAGGGGAGTTTCAAAATGTTCTTTTGTTTATGAAGGGGGTAAATATGACAAAATAAAACCTCAGGGGGTATTTTTGTAATTCTGAAAGTTTGATTTATTTATTTTTTTATTGCAAGTACTATTTGTAATAATTTCTTTTACAAATTGCAACCTCTCTCATGAGAACATACAAACCTCAAGGGGATTAGTGTTTGTAATACCTTAAAGGGTATTCGTAATTTTAAAAGATCAACTATGGTTTTATTGGTTACGAAATTCTTTTCTTGGTCAAAAACTAATGTTAATCCAATAATTCTTTGCAATGCATGCTATTTTTATTTTTCTCTGTTTTATAAAAAGCATTTTATTATCATTTTTGTGCAGGCCTGTGATTGTGAAGAAGATGGCTTATTCGCTTTTGACGTGCACAGTGATGGTGAAGGGCAGAGGTACTTATTGTAATCACCCTTTTTCATAGACGTATAATGTGTTCTATAATTGATCGTTGATTTGGTGCTTTTCAGGCACCTTAAAGCCGCCTTGGAGGAAAATGAAACAGATGGTCAGTTTGGTACAAACGGTTCAATTCATGGACTTCTGCCCAAAGGGTCCTCCTACTCGAACATTCACATGAACGGTAAAGAGGTTTTTCGATTCGCTGTTCGTGTCGTTCCACAGTCAATTGAGTTGGCTCTCGAGAAAGCAGATCTCGCTCCGTCCGATATAGACTGGTTACTTCTTCATCAGGTATGAAACAACAATTTTGCATTGTGGAGTGAGAGAAAAGGAATTTATAGGTTTTAAAGGAAAAATAGAAATGGCAAGATGAGAAGTAGAAAAAAGGCCATACAAAATTAAGGACCGAGTCAGAATTACTATTTAATCTGATTTTGCTTGTGGTTTATTTAAATAAAACTTGCTCGCCAGCTAGGTCAGATTGGAGCAAGAATGGTCGAGAACATATTACCCAACTTAGGGGACAAGGGGCGGAAAAGTTCACTTTGATATTCCGACGGTATGGAGATCTGTGCTCTGGATCTCATGGTGTCCCAGTGTTTTCCCTAAGGCCTTTAGCCACCGATAAAGATTGACCGTCTTACCTCTCTCCTAGGCAAACCGGATTCCTATGAATCTTGGTCTCTTGTGAGCCAATTTTACATTCCTACTTTCAAATGTTTGGGAGTTATTAGGGTCCCTATGATCGTCTGTCACATAATCTTCCTCAAATGTGATACCATTTAGCTCAAGAAATCGATTTATTTCCGCATTTCATTCTTCGGCTGTTTTGAACTAAGTATCTCCTTCGAGTAGTCCATAAGGATAATGAGTTCAAAACGACTGACCAAGGAGGAATGAAATGGGTAAGTAAGCCGTTTTCATGAGCAAGATGATATCACTTTCGAGAAAAATTATGTGATTGAAGGGCATTGGGACCCTGATAACTTAAGTGTTCGTGAAAAAAGGAATGTAAGATTGACTGAGAAGAGGCGAGGATTCGTAGAAGTACGGTAATGCACTGAGGGAGGTAAGGCAAACATCTTTATCGATGTCTATATGCATGGGGACCACATGAGATCCAGCGCTCACATTCTCCGTATTTAAGTCGTGGGACACCCTTACTTTTTTTGACGATGTTAATTTTTGTTTTATGTTCAATCGATAAACGAAGTTCCACGTTTTTCTCTGTGATTGTCTGAATATATCTAGTTTGTAGCACTATATCTTGAGGTAAAACAGCATAAGGGATTTATTAATGTAGGCAAACCAGAGAATCATCGATGCAGTAGCTACTCGTCTGGATATTCCGTCGGAACGCGTCATTTCCAATTTGGCAAATTACGGTAATACAAGTGCCGCCTCGATCCCGTTGGCGTTGGACGAGGCTGTAAGAAGCGGGAAGGTGAAAGCCGGTCATACAATTGCAACGGCTGGTTTTGGGGCAGGGCTTACTTGGGGCTCGGCCATTATTAGATGGAGTTGATCAATAAAGTGGAACCGAGATATGCTTTATGCAACTTTTGTGTTTTCTTTTCGCGGTTTCATTCTCCTATCTGAGTTATATATAGGTTAGTGGAAATAATGCCGTTGCCTCTCTCTCGTCTTCATTTTTAGCAAACATGAATCGTATTTATTCCTTTTTGTTTTGTCTTAGTCGCTTTCGACTTTGGTTTGTTTTCTGTTTCGAGTTCCAGTTTTCGACTTTGTGCAAGAAGTCTTGTGTAGTAGCTTAGCTGTGGAGGGGTTTGTGTTTGATTTATGGAATGTTGTTAGGTGTAGTAACTACTGTAAATTTACAAAATCCTTTCTCGTATGGCATAATATGAAATTGCAGCAATTTCCATCATTCTTGGATTGATTGGTTTGGCACTGAATGTTGATTTTATTTTAATATTGGTTTAGTACGCAGTGCTGATTAAACAATGTTTCGAGGGCTAATTACAAAGTACCCCTAGGATGCAGCATAATTACCAAAAACAATAAATCTACTATATTTAAGATAATATTATAATCATGTTGCCGGGTTCCAGATGGATCATGGAACCAATTTTACATACATCACCCGTGTCTTTAATATTCATTATACTCACTTTTATATTCATCATTTATTTCTTGTATATTCTTTTGGATGCATTGAGTCCATATAAATCGGTAAATTATATGGTGCACCCGGTACACCATGTATTGTGCACGCGAGTCCACTATTTAAGTAATTACACATATATGAGGTCATTTTACTCCTCAAACTCTCAGCTCTAATCTCTCTCTTACCTCTCCCCCAACGTCCCCAAAGTCCAACAAAACCATTTTTCCGTTGAGTTATTGGGTAAATTTCTGGCTATTGGAGTAGGCGGCGAGTTTCACGTCTCCAACTTCGTCTCCAACTTCATCATCTCCCTCTATTAGCTGCCGTCCCCAATCTTTCTCAGTTCCCATACCTAACATCCCCAAAATTCAAAAAATAATTTCTTGCAATTTTCGGGGTATTTTATGGTGATTGGAGTGGTAGTGAGCTCCATTTTCATCCTCCTTCCTCTCTCAGCTCCTTCACTATTTCTCGTCCCTAGTTTTTCGGCGAGATCAATCTTGTCTGGAGATTATTCTGATTCTATTTTTTATGAGCCGAGACAAGATCAATTTTACGATGGATGAGAATCAATTACAGGGTAAGCTCTTTTTATTTTTGAAATTGTTATGTTTATTCATTTTTAGTTTTTAGTTTTGATTTCAATTTTGTTTTTGCAATTGCTTCAAATATTTCAATTTTTGGAGATTGTTGTGCGAGTTCAAATACTTCTAAGATTAGTTCTGTTTCTAGTAGAAGTTGCTCTATTACGGTCTTGTGGTTTCATTTAAGTTATTATTTTGGCTGATGAATATTATAGCAATGATATATTACAATTATATACGATGGATATGATGGTATACATGATGAATATGGTATATGCATTCATGAAAATTATTCTTTATACTGATGAGTATGATAGATATGTGATGATATATAGCAGTTATATGTGAAAATATGTGAGTAGCTAGTTACATATGATGAATATTATGTGATTTTTTCCTCGACTTTTTGTTTCTTTGCAGTGGGTTCTATTGTCGGTGATATTGAATCAGTTGAGGAAGCTGTGAATATGCGGGATGATGATTATGTGGGTATTATTGTAAATTCATCTATCGACGCTTTTGAGTTGTATAATGATCATGCGTTTAAGGTAGGTTTAGTGTTATGAAGGGCAAGCAAAGGCGTAGGGTTGATGAATCACTTTCGACTAAACAATTTGTTTGTTCCAAGGCTAGTAAGAAAAAAGTTTAAAAAAAAAAAAGATATACCAAACTAGACGTGGGAACAAATTATTCGGCTTTAATTCACTGATGTTGATGTGAGTGGTTTGTGAATTGTTAATAAACATAGAAACGAGCGCAATGGTGAGTTATGTCCACCTAAATCTTGTCATCTTCTTCGATCCCATAGGAGAATCTCTCCGACTCAACTTACTTATCTTAAAGAGTAAAAAACGTGGTTTTGGTGTGACCGATGTTGTTGGAGTACTGAAAAATCAGTTTGGTGGTTCACCGTTTTAGGTTTTGCACTAGAGATACTTATACTGACTGCATTTAGTAATTGGAATGTATTTGATGGAACTGGATGTTAATTCAAAATTTTAATAATAAGCAAGGTAATGAGAAGGATTTTTTCATTGATTTTGAGGTGGATAACGAATTTAGTTGTGTAGTTTTTTTTGGGAGGGATGGACGTATATGGCAGGATTAGGAGTTATTTGGTTATTTGTTGGTGCGTGATACTACAAATCGCACTGACAAATACGATATGATTTGTGGCCCATTTGTCGGCATGAACCACCATGATAAGAATGTGATGTTCGATTGTGGGTTTTAATGAATGAGAAAATAGAGTGCCTTGAGTGGTTATTTGGTGCTTTTCTGAGATCTATGGGTGGAAAGCATCCAACTACGATTATAACTGACCAATCTGCTGCAATGGCTGCTGCTATTTTTAAAAATTTTCAAAGTCGCGGCATCGACTTTTTGTATGGTATATTGGAAGAAAAAATCAAGTCGTTAACGAATTTAAAAAGCTTCATAGAACTCTTCAGTTATTTGCTTAAATATGTGGAACGGGGGCCGGGTTTTAGTTCTATTAGGACAAGTAAGTGAAGATTCGTCTTCTTTTCTTTTTTATGAAGAATATGGAGTTTTGTGTATGATAAAATATACATATTTTGTGTGATGATATATGACATTTATATGCGATGGATATGATGATTATATGTGATGGATATGGTTTATGCATTTTTCTAGGATTTTTCATTACAAATGCATGTGATAATATATGATAGTTATATTCGATAAATATGAAAATTATATGTGATGATATATGACTGTAGATATGTGATGACCATGGTTTAGGATTTAGGGGTTTTGGTTTTAGGCCATATATATATGATGGTATATGACAGACATATGCGATGATATATGACACTTGAATGTGAATATTATGTGATTTTTTTGTTTTTGTTTTCCACGATGTTTAAAGATTATTGGTGTCAAAATAATTCTTGGTTACTAAAGTTTTATGATTAAAGAGAAAGATAGTGCCCCGCGTTCAACTAGGACTGATTTCCAGACGATATCTTATCTTCTCAAAGAAGTGAGAACACAAATAATCTAATTTTTAGGATATTATATAAGACAGGTGAACTCTATAAATTCTATAACATGTTTATCGAAGTTATGTCTGCGTGGAGGAGTAAAGAGAATGACTAGACGTACGTTGCATGTAGGGTAAACCATCTATAGCCTTGAACCATGCGAAGTTGCTTTTCCATGCTAGAGAAGTGCATACAATTGAGGTTACTATTTGTTTGGGGAGCAATATATGAAAGGTACCACATATCATCAATCGTTTGTTTAGATATTTCAATGATGAAATATTACGTGTGGGTTGATGATATTGTTATGATAACACATGAGGTTATTTTTAAAGTTGGGGATTTCTTGACATCGTGCACACGCAAGTTAGTTTTTGAGTAGGGGATTTTGTGTTGTCATTGTTTTTGTATAATCAATATTCATTGTGTGTGCATATTCCTAAGAGCTACGTTAAGAAGAGGTGGCATAAAGATGTTATTGTGTAGGTTTTAGATAATGTGCCTTGTTTAGATTCTTTTAAAAATATTGTGGCTGGATCGTTATGGATGATTCAAAATTTCAAAAGATAATCTTAGCTAGTGGAGACAATAATCAAGTTTGGTTGAAGTATGAAAGAGTTTTTGAAAGGGCTAAAAGTAATGTTATAGGTGAAGTCGGCACCATATACTTTGGTGATCCCTCATTGAGTGGTATTGTTTAAAATCCTCAAATTAGTAGTAAGAGAGGTAATCAGAATATGAGGGAGAAGAGTGTAATATAAAAGAAGTGTAACCACGCGAGAGGAAAGAGAAAAAGAGCGCAAGTCGCCAAGTCACAAACTAAGAATGATGTTGAAGGTACACACACACACACACACACAGATATATATATATATATATATATATATATATATATATATATATTTTTTTTTTTTCATTTTTCAGTTAACGTGTGTTTTTTGGTATTGCTAAATTTGTCGTAGGTGGTTATGTCGAGCATCCAAGTAGTGGTTCGAATACGGAGTTCAAATTAATATTTAGGGAGAAATATTTACCTCCCAAATAAATCTTTTTCTTTTTTTTTGCTTAAACCCTCAAACTTTTTTTTTTTGACAAATTGCCTCTTGAACTACACGAAACTAACAAATTATCTCTTAATTTGGAATTTTGGCGAAAACGGCTCTCGTATAACATTTAACCCATATTTCTGGATGTTCACGTGACTCACACCATATTTTTTCGATTCAAAATACCCAATTTCAACTCAATCGGAGTTCGTTTGCCTTGCCAAATTGCTAGTCAAAGTTGTCAAAAAACACATTTTTAGGCCAATTTTCGATCAACTTTCTGGCTAACTCTAAACACTATTGAACCATAAAGATAATAAGAAACAAGATGGAACCATTTTCATGTTCAACGGAAGTTAGAGTTGGCCGGAAAGTCGATCGCAAGTTGGCAAAAAATGTATTTTTTGCAACTTTGACCAGTGATTTGGCGGGAAAACAAACTCTGATTGAGTTGTAGTTAGGTATTCTGAGTCGATAAAATGTTCTAAACACGATGACGTTGAATTTAACGCACGTGAACATCCAGAAATATGGGTTGACGAGTCTCCGGGAGCCTTTTTTTCAGAATTTCAACATAGGAGACAATTTATCAGTTTCGTGCAACTCGAGAGGCAATTTGTCCAAAAAAATAATTTTAAGGGGTTTAGGAAAAAAGACGCTTTGTTTAGAAGGTTTTAAAAAAATCCCTAATATCTATTAGTTCGAATACGAGTTCGAAACTTGCATCGTTGTCACATTCTTTAAGTTGTAGTTATTTAAGTTCAAAGTCAGTTAATGGTTAGATTTCTTTTATGTATCATAGATTTTTTATATGCAAGATAACAACTCATGATTTTGACTATTTTTTAAGTTTAATATGATGTTAGGAAGCTCTTTTTATTTATTCATTTTTTTAATGTTTTTTCTATGTATTGAATATGATTTCAGTGTGATGGAATATGGTCTGTGTGTGATGAATATGCACTTTATGTGTGATGTGTTATTTCTTGTAATATTTTGATGGTATTCTGAGTGAATGGTAGATGGTTAATTATATATGGTGCAACTCTTGTTCTTGTTTGTAATTGTTTGAATATATATTTCTATCTTGTGTTTTTTTTTTCATTTGGTTGCAACATTCTTCTCATGTTGCGATGTAGTTGGTAATCTTTTTTGAGCGTGTAATGTGCTTGGTTATTTAGTGTGGTATCACATTTGCGGTATTAATATTTCTATTTAACTACATTGGAATTGTAATAAGTCAAATGAATTCAACATTGAAAATAGAGTTGCTCATTTCGATTAACTTTACGTATGGATATATGCCTACCATTCAAATATCTTATTTACCATTACCATTAAAGACTCAAAACATCATTTAATTTCTAGTACGAATCAGCAAAAACAAATTAATTAGTTAAACTTGTATAAAACCCCAATTAACCATCGTTCCAAATATCAAAACATCTAAACATCACACTAAATATATACACCAAACACAAACATACAAGGACTATCTAACGAACATCCCAGGTAAATTTGAAAATATATTTCCCTCATACACCACAATAATCAAATTTCACAATAATCACATAATTATTTTTTATAAGACAAAACCAAACATGAGTCCAAAAATCATAACCACAACAACAGAACATCTTCAAAAAGCAAACCATTCTAATCTAAAGTAAGCAAACAGCACGCCATGCATTGTCCAAAACTCCTTGATTCTTTTCGTTCTGCTCCACCATTATAATCGTTAAACAGTAGTTTTCTCGCAGTGCATTCAACATATCTTTGTCCTATTAAGAAAATACAATGAAAATAATAAATAAAAACAAATTGAAGGAAATCAACATAAATGAAATATACCATCACAACAGAATTCACATATCTTCACAAATCGCATCCCATCACACATAGAGGCAACATACAATCACACACAAAATCAATATGTAAAAATAATAAATCTTACGAAAAATTATAATCTCATATTAATCATACATAGAATTCATATATTATCACAGATAGAGTTCATATACCATCACATATAGAGGCAACATACCATTTATGGGAATTGATGGTGCCGTCGCGCAGCGGAAAATAAAAATTTTTAAATAAAAGGAATTTGAATCGAATTCAAATTGACGACGGCCCATTTAATATCAATTAATTCAAAAAATATTTTAAATTATTTTACAAAAGAAACAATTTGATTTTTGTAAAATCGAACGAGCATGATAATTTTCTATATAATGTACTACATATATATAACAATTATATATATATATTAATATATATATTATACAGTACACATACATACATTAACAATATATATATATATATTCTGCATGCATCATTATCATTATATACATATATTTAATATATATATATATATACTTAGCATGCATGCATATATTTATATATATATATTAAACATCACCATGCATGCATATATTATTAACTGTATATATATATCACATACATTACACATATTTATATTTATATATATATAAATCATGTACACATCACATATATGAAAACATATATATATAGGTCAGATTATAAACACACACACAGCATGCATATATATATATATCAAATATATGTATACACAGGGCAGCCATCGATACCTCACGGCACGGTTGAGGAGCGACGCGGCTGGAACTCCGGCGACGAGGCAGAGGCGCTGTCGGGGAGKGGCGAGATCGACTTGATTTCGGAGACGAGGCGGCGTTCGGAACGGCTCAGCGAATCGGCTTAATAACAGCCGTGCGAAGACACGGCAGCGGCGCTATCGAGGAGCACGGATGGAACTCCGGCGACGAGACGACGAGACGCTGCCAGGGAGCGGTGAACGTCGACTGTGGCGACGGCTCCTAGGCAGCTGTGCAGCAGGATTGCGACGCCGTCGGGAGCGGCAACTCCGGCTGAAAACCGGTGACTGCAGCAGTGCGACGTCGGAAGCGGGCTGTCTCTCTCGGCCAGCGACAGGCGCTCCGGCTTGGCAGCAGCGGCAGGCGAACGGCAGTGGAGCGACGACAGCGATCCGGCGGCTGCGATGCGGCGT
>BMAC01000307.1:646520-670537 GCA_014905375.1 Phtheirospermum japonicum
TTCATGTGTTTTTTGTTTATTTTCTATCCATGTTTGAGATTAAAAGCTTTGTTATTTAGTTTAATCACCTACCAAACATTTTCTTATGAATTGTTTTAAGAATATAATTGTAACGCCCCGATTTCACTTTAGTTTAAAAATGATTTATACTTTTAAAATAATTAAATATAGAAATCTTGGCGTCACAATAAATGTCTAATTTTCATGATTTTAACATAAAAGATTCACATATTTCAAAACGTTCAAGAAATTCGCAGCGGAAATAATCATAATGTAAATAACCAAGTTTTAAAATTGAGGTATAATATATTAAACAATCGCACTAGAATTTTTTATTATATAGAGTTTCTTAAATCAATTAGAACTAAAGTATAAAATAATTTATAGTGACGAGTTGGGACTAAGATTATTTTTAATGCATGATGATAAATAAATAATTAAATAAATATGCATTGGATGTATGGATGTTACAATAATTACCAAGATTATCAGTTTAAATTAAGAACGAATTCTTTAAGAGTATTATTTTTGAAAATGAATCGATCACGAGTTTGATTGCCTTAGTATTGTGACTATATATTTATCATAGAATAGTTAAGAGCCAAAACTTTTCAGTAGTTATGGTTTACGCATGAATAAAGAGTAATAAAAAAAACCCAAATAACCTCTCCTACTTTTACCACAAAGATCCCAAAGAGCAATTGCTTGACCTTCTACTCTTTTTCTTTAGCGTAAAATTTTTTATTGAAAAAATAATCAATGAGTTTTAAGAGTTTGATTGATGATGTGTAAATAAAACAGAACAATGATAGTTGATGTGATGTTTTTTTTTAGTGAAATAGTGATTGTGTGTGATTAGTGATTAAAAAAGTATGTTTTGGATATAAAAGTGTAATAATAATTTTACTAATTGTTAGACAAGGTTCGAGACCGACCAGGTCGCTAGAGGTCGCAATAGGTCGCAAGATAGACCAGGCCGCTGGATGTCGCGACAGCTCACAAAACAAACCAGGTCGCTGGACCTTGTCACAGCTCGCCGGACAAGGTTGCTATAGGTCGCCATGACAGATCGCCACAGGTCGCTGGATCAGACTGCTAGGGCTAAGTGTTATAGGTTTCTAGGTCAGGTCTCTAGAAAAGGTCATTAGCAGTCTTTTGTCCTCATGTAGTTTTGGCTTTTTGTGGTCATTTGCACGGCATGTGACATGTCGTACGAATAGGGGCAGTTGTCACTTGTAGTATGATAGTTGCAGGGTATATTCCCTCTTATTCTTATTCTAGATTGTTCCTAGAAGTGCTATATATATTTGTATGTAGCACAACACATGATGTATCCAAGAAAAACGAAATAATCAAATATCAAAATATGTTCTCTACTTTCGGTTTCAGTCTTTTTGACCTAAATCTTATCATGGTATCAGAGCAACGGGTTTAACCTAAATATGATGCTGCTTAGCCGCCATGGATGATGATACTCCTTCATCTTCAATGATCAGAAATAATCACACCTCCTCCAGCTCACATATGCAGCCGGTGCAATTGCAAAATCAACTGATAACAGTTAAGCTCACTGATGAGAAATAATCACGGATTAGAGGGTTTCCTAGATGGATCTTCTACAGTTCCAACAAAGCTAATAGTTGCAGAAGAAGAAGGACTGCTAAGAGTTAACCCTGAGTTCCTCCTCTAGCAAAGACAAGATCAATTACTGGCTTCATGGCTACTTTCCTCCTTATCTGAGTGTATCTTGATCTCTATGGTTGGTTTGAATACCTCGTTTGAAATATGGCAAACACTTGAGTCTAATTCTTCCAGCCAAACAACTGCCAGAAAGATGCAGTATAAAATACAGCTTTAAAATCTCAAAAAGAACAATCTTAGCATGAGAAAATACCTGAATAAGGTGAAGGCTTGTTGTGATGCTTTGGCAAGTACTGGAGAGAGAATGAAGGAGCTGGATTAGATTATGTATGTTCTTGGAGATTTAGGGAGTGAATATGATGTCGTTGTCATCACCATTACTGCAAAAGGAGAATCTTTTACTCTGAAAGATGTGGTTTACCTTCTCCTGAGTTATGAAAGTCGAATAGAAAATAGTGCTCAACAAATCAATGATGGATCTATTCCCAATGCTAATCTGTCTTATCAAAGAGTCAAAGGAAATCAGTCAAGCTATAACCAATCAAGCAGAGGCAGAGGAGTCAGAGTTTCAGAGGTAGAGGAAACTACAGAGGAAGAGGAGGCAGAAACATAGGAAATATGATGCAGTGTCAGATTTGTGGTTATAATAATCATTCTGCAGACAAGTGTTACCACAGATTTAATTCAGAGTTTGTCCCAAAGCAGTAGGGACAGGGATAGAGATCCTTTGATCATTCAGCAAGTAACTTCAACCAAACCTCTGCAATGTTCACTGTGGCAGATCAAGGCTCAGAAGCGAGCTGGTTTCCTGATTCAGGGGCTACACATCATGTCACAAATGATCTTTCCAATTTGTATTCAACTTCTGAGTATGGTGGTTCAACCAAGCTACAAGTGGGAAATGGTGCAAGGCTTGGTAAGTGTCTTGTCAAGCCCTCACACAAATATCACAAACCTCATTCATCAAGCATTTTCAAACTCAATAAACCTCTCCACATTCCTATGATAACCAAATATTTACTTAGTGTAGCACAGTTTGCCAAGGATAATAATATTTACTTTGTGTTTTATCTTTCCACTTGTCTTATTAAGGACCAAGTCTCAGGGGAGGTCCTGCTAATAGGGAATCTTAGGAACGGTCTATACCAATTCAGCCTCACAAAGTCCACAGATGAACCTGTTGTCAAGCATTCTAGCTTTTCTATTTCAAGTTTTTCCAATAAAGACAAGATCTCTTCTGTTGCACAGAAAGGGACTCCTAGTCAATGCACTTCTTTTAGTTTTAATTCTGTTCAAAGCCTTGAATTGTGGCATCAAAGGCTAGGACATCCTTCTGTGGATGATACCAAAAGAGCCTTAACTGATTGTAATATACCTTTTATTAATAAGAATGCATTTTATTTTTGTGATAATTTTGCTGAAGCAAAACCTCATAGATTACCCTTCACCGCCAATAAAAATGCGACCACAGAACCATTACAACTTATTCACACCGACCTGTAGGGCCCTTCTCCAGTCACTTCAAGAAATAAGAGCAGATACTATGTCACCTTCATTGATGATCATACCAAGTATGTTTAGATCTATTTTCTCAAAGCAAAATCAGACACCTACACTGCCTTTCTACATTTCAAAAACCTAACTCAAAACCAGTTCAATAAGACCATCAAACCAGTTCAAAGTGATGGAGGGACTGAGTTCAAACCACTTTCTAAATTGTTCAATGACAATGGCATAACCCACAAGATTTCTTGTCCCTATACTCCTCAGCAAAATGTAATTGCTGAGAGAAAGCACAGGCACATAATAGAAACAACCCTCAGCATGATGTCTCTTTCAAAAATTCCCAAATTATATTGGGATGACTCCTTTGCCACTGCAGTACATCTGATCAATAGAACTCCAAACAAAGCATCAATTACAAAACACCTTTCCAACTGTTACACAATAAACCTCATGATTACACTCATCTTAGGGGTTTTGGGTGCAAGGTTTTTCCCTACATTAGAAATTATAATAGGGACAAGCTAGAACAAAGGTCTCAACCAGGCACTTTCCTAGGATACAACAATCTTTTCAAAGGATACAAAGTCCTTCTCCCTTCAGGAAAAATAATTTAATCAAGGCATTCTGTCTTCAGAGAAAATGTTTTCCCTTTCAAGCGACCTTCGGCTCCACACAATACTGACCAGCAAACTACCTCACTTTAAACCCCCTCTAACACACATTCAGCTCCCTTTACTACATCCACTGAACCTCATCATACACAATCAACATCTGAGGATGCATCGAATCCACCAAATGAATCCTCAAATCATCATTCCTCTTCCCAATCACCACCCTCCTCCCCTTCCCCTCATCATCATGCATCACCCATATACCCACAAATGACAGACACCAATCAATAAAAAGCTATGTCAAGTCCTTCATCAGCTCCTGAGATGCCTGGAGAACACATAGCTCCCATTCAAACTCATAAAATTATTACAAGGTCTAAAACAGGGAACCTGAAACCCAAAGCTTATCAGGTTGATCTTTCTAAAAATGAGCCTCAAAGTGTAGACAAGGCACTTGGAGATGTGAATTGGAAACAAGCAATGATCAAAGAATACCTGGCTCGTATTTAGAACCAAACTTGGGAGATTGTTCCAACTCCAACAGACAAAAACTTACCTGGCTCGTATTTAGAACCAAACTTGGGAGATTGTTCCAACTCCAACAGACAAAAATATCATAAACTGCAAATGGGTGTATAAGCTCAAAAGGAACTCAGATGGGAGCATTTCCAGACATAAAGCTAGGCTTGGTGCAAAAGGCTACACTCAAGTCATTGGAATTGACTATACTGATGTTTTCAGCCCAGTGGTTAACCTTCTACTATCAGATTGATTCTCACCATTGCTCTCTCAAAGGGGTGGACCATAAGACAGGCGGATATTGATAATGCATTTCTCCATGGAGAAATTGATCCCAACCTTACCATCTACATGACTTAGCCACAAGGATTTGAAGTGAAGGGGGGAATAGACTATGTCTGCAAATTGAATAAGGTCATTTATCGATTGAAGAAGACTTGGTTTGACAAATTGAGATCAGTTCTTCACACTCTTGGTTTTCAAAGCTCAGAATAGATTCATCACTTTTCCTAAGGCACTCTCATACTTCTGTCATCTATGTACTTGTTTATGTTGATGATATTGTAATTACAGGAAGTTCAAGCTCAGAAATCACCAAGTTGATCAGCGAGCTGAGCTCGAATTTCTCCCTGAAAGACTTGGGAGAGTTAAGATACTTCCTAAGTATTGAGGTAAACTACACCAAGTCTGGAATGCTACTTAATCAGTCCAAGTATGTTAAGGGATTACTCTCCAAGTTCAACATGTCAAATTCAAACTCTAAATCTAAACCAATGGCATCATCTCCTCCACTGTCAAAATTTAACGGTTGTAGTTTTCACAACCCCAAGCTCTACAGACAGGTAATCGGAGGGCTGCAATACCTAACCATTACCAGACCTGACATATCCTTTGCTGTGAATAGCTGAGTCAAATCATGCAAAGTCCACTAATCCCACATTGGAGAGCTGTCAAAAGATTGTTAAGATATCTCTCAGGAACAATTGATCATGGTCTATATTTAAGCGAATCATCTCATCTTAAATTTACAACTTTTTCTGACTCGGACTGGGCCTCAGACATAGATGACAGAAAATCAACCTCTGGATACTGTGTGTTCGTTGGTGACAATCTAGTCTCACGGAGTTCGAAGAAGCAACAAGCAGTTTCAAAACCTAGTAGTGAGGCTGAGTACAGAAACTTGGGTCATGTGATGGTTGAGGTTATGTGGTTGCAATCTCTTTTGAAAGAATTGAGGGTCACTTCGATTAGGTCGCCAGTAATATGGGTTGATAATCTCAGTGCTGTCTACATGTCGACCTATCCAGTAGTCTAATCCAGAACAAAGCACATAGAAATTATTTTACACTTCATCAGAGACAAGGTGCAGTCAAAGAGCATCCTTGTACATCACATTCCCGCTTATGATCATGTCGCGGACACTTTAACAAAACCTTGTCAAATCACTTCTTCACTCAGATGAAAAATAAGCTCAGTGTTTACCCTCTTTCCTCATTCAAATTGAGGGGGGATGTTAGACAAGGTTCGAGACCGACCAGGTTGCTAGAGGTCGCGACAGGTCGCAAGATAGATCAGGCCGCTGGAGGTCACGACAGCTCGCAAAACAAACCAGGTCGCTAGACAAGGTTGCTATAGGTCGCCAGGACAGATCGCCACAGGTCGCTGGATCAGACCGCCAGGGCTAAGTGCTATAGGTCGCTAGAAAAGGTCATTAATAGTCTTTTGTCCTCATATAGTTTTGGCTTGTTGTGATCACTTTCACGGCATGTGACAGGTCGTACGAATAGGGGCAGTTGTCACTTGTAGTATGACAGTTGCAGGGTATATTCCCTCTTATTCTTGTTCTAGATTGTTCCTAGAAGTGCTATATATATTTGTATGTAGCACAACACATGATGTATCCAAGAAAAACAAAATAATCAAATATCAAAATATGTTCTCTACTTTCCGTTTCAGTCTTTTCGACCTAAATCTTATCACTAATCCTTTCCCCATTCTCAGTTCATTGGTAAATCAATCAACATAATTGGCCTTGGCAGAATTAGCTCAGCAATAGCAAAAAGGGCCTCAACATTTAACAGCACTATCAATTATCGATCAAGAACCAAGAAAAAAAACACAAACTACACATACTACCCAACACCATCGACATAGCCTCTAATTCTCAAATCCTGGTAATCGCGTGTGCTTTAATGGATGAAACGAGGCAAATCTGAATCAACATGTCACGATGCGTTAGGACCAAAAGGGTTTCTCATAAACATCAAACGAGGCCAACACGTTGATGTCTGCTTTAACCGAGTGCGGATTAGCCGGGGCAGAGCTCGATGTCTTTGAGAACGAATCGGACGTGCCCGAATCAATGTTCTAGCTGGAAATTGTGGTTTTGTTGCCTCATGTTGGGAGTGATAGTGTTGAGACTAGTAAAGATATGGTTGACCAGTGAGAAAGGTTGGGATTACGAGTGGATACCATGGCTTGATATAGAGGATGCGTTCAATGATGTTGAACTTGATTTTGAGATTGGGCTAGTTCGGTCACGCTAATGTTATTCGTTCGATAATATTTTTCAACGTCTGAGCCTGGTTGGGTAGGTTTGGTCCCATTTTTAAGACTGAGATGGAGTTTTAGCCATTAAGTTTTATTTTACCCTTTTTTTATGTTTTGAAGGTGACCAATCTTACCATTTCTTTGATTTGTTATCGATACTAATTAGAATTGTATTATGCTAATAATAGTTATTTGTTATGCTCACAATGTTTTTTGGGTTTTCAACTATCAACAATGCACCAAGTATAATGTGCTTGGACTGAAATATCGCTCATGTTGAGATTTATGATGGATGAATAGTTCTATAAAGTTGGTGTGTGTTACCAGCTATAAGACTAACTCTTACATACTGTCTATCAAACTCCCTAAATTCCACTCCCTAAATTAATTCTCTCTATTATTTCAGACTTTCTATCTCACTTTACTTTATCAGACTCCCTACTTATGTCAGCTTCCTATTTGGCTCTCTACCATGTAGAGAGCTTGAAGAAAATATAGGGAGCTCCTAAATTTGAGGAGTCCCTATAATGAGGTTGTTGGAGCAAATCTCATTATTTTAACTCCCTAAATTGGTTAAGGAGTCATTATAAGAAGTATGTTGGAAATGGTCTAACGTCTGCAAACTTGCCCCATTATTTTCATCTTACCTAGTGCAATAGAGTATATCTTATGTAAAGACATATTTTTGTGGCGATGCCGGACGATGTGTCTGATGGCTAGTTCAGGGCTGTCAGAAAGAGCAGGCGGCTATTGCAGTGGGTTTGGGTTTGGACTTGTACATGTGCGTGATTTCGGGTCCGTGCTACGATGGGCTTGGAGGCAAGCAGCAGTGATGCTGTGGGAATGCTTATATGAGTAGAGGAAGTAGGACCGAGTGCAGATAACATGGTGCACCATATAGTAACCCATGTATACCAACTCATCTTAGTTGTATTATTATTGAAAATATAAACATTTAATTTATTTTACACTATAAAACGGTTGTATCCAGCGAATTTGATGTCACGCCAAATTTAAGTCAACCTAATAAATTTTGATTTGTTGAGTCTTCAAATCCCACCAACAACCATTCCCAATTGAATGGTCAACTATCATAAACTACCATGATATAAACATAAACATGTTTGGCATCATATTTTTCAAAACAATTACGGAATGAAAAAATTATATCCCCACAATTTTCTTAGAAGCTATTCTACTAGAAGGAAGAAAAAAAAAATCAACATTAAAGAATTTGTTACATTTTTGGTTCCGTCAAACCCCTTCAACATCATAAGTAGTCTTATGATCCAAAATTTGAAGCGATAAAGCCGCAAAAAGATAATTTTATGGAGTCCAGTGATAGGCGGGGCATGTAAGACGGTAACAAGAAAACATGTTACATATTTATATTATTGGAAATGACTACGGTGCCGTGAGGGCACCATACCTCCCAGCCCCCTGCATTTACATCCCTTGATCTTACCATTATCCATAACTAACTTTTGATCTAGTGGTTCTGATTAAGTGGAGAATGGTACCTTCACGGCACCGTAGAAATCAATATAAGTAAATCATATCAAACAATAACAAACTATATCGAGCGCTAATTTCAATATCAAGCAACAAATATACAAGTCCAAGGTCAATTTCAACAAACATGATCACAACAAATTCACCTCTCATTAGACAAACATCCAAGTGACAACGACGTTAAAACCCATCGCCCCTCGTCTACGCTACACTTGAATTACTATGCATAGTTCCAACGAGCAAGTCGGTATCGAAACTTTTGCATAAATTTAAAAACTGAGCCCAAAAAAAAAATTTAATAATGATGATTTTTTTAATATTACACACCAGTCCTTCAAAACACCAAGCTTAGTCAGAGCCATCTTGCTGGCTCCATCAAGGAAGAATACAGACTAACTAAACCTAAGATAATAGCCTCATCGTTGCATCATGTATGTGTATAAATTTTATGAACCAAAAAAAGACACTATCCAAAAGAATCACAAAAAACTAACTGATATTATGACAACATGTGCTTCCAAACGCAAGGAGATGACTCTGCACATATTGTCTCCCTTAGTGTTGAATAATTAGTAGTATCTATCGATCCGAAAATCTACGGTTTTGGCGATATAATAGTGTCGGCCCTTGTTTCTCCAGTTTTATCACCACATGCTTGTCGAAAGTTTTAGGAATTATCACCACACATCACGCAAATATCTTCCAGTAGTTTGCAGATTTTTCACCATACCCTCAGCTTCGGAGCTGGTCAGTGATCCCTGAAATCGAGTAGCAATTAGTTTAGCTCTGATTATACAACAATCTTGTTTTCTAACCTCAGCCCTAAGAGAGTATGTTAAGCCAAGATACAGTGTAGAAAACAACACCCTTGTAGTTTAGCCTAATTATTTTATTTATTAAAAAAAAATACATATATTTCTATTTTAGGGGGTAGTTTGTAAAAGAAATAGATAAAATAAAAAAAAATCAAGTTAATATTTGTAATTTTAAAAGAAAACTGCATTTGTTTTTAATTAGGTTAAACCTCAGGATGGTTTTTGTAATCTTCCCAAGAATAAATAAGTGCCCACAAAAATAAGTTGGTATGTAATAAATTATCCGTCAACATCGTATCACAGGCCACACACCAACTTAAAATGAGTGGACATGGAAAGAACAGCACAAAAAGGTTAAGGATGGTTCAAGAGCTATCTGTAATCTGTCAATTTTGACAAAAGCACAAAGAGATAGTCCCACCAAGAATAAAATGATTGTTGCGAAAAAGGAAACAATGCGGGGTCCACATACTAAAAACACAAACCTGCTCTTGCACAATGGTGTGGAGAGTTCGGTGAACATCACGTGCCATACCCTTAGCATCCCCACAGACGTAAACATATCCTCCGCCAGAGATCATATTCCAGACATCTGAAGCCTGTTATTCAATACACTGGATTTAGATATCTATAATAATAATAATGGGATAAGAGGAATTTGCTGCTAAACTCGAACAAGAAATTGGCGAAAACTGATTGCACACCTTTTGCGCCATCTTGTGCTGCACATATTCCTTAGTGGGACCCTCGCGTGAGAAAGCAAGGACGAGCTCAGAAATTATTCCGGCTTTGACAAAATCGTTCAACTCGTCTTCGTAAATAAAATCCTGCAGATGCAGCAATGTAAATAAAAATTCTTGCAATTAACATAGATTTTGAGAAATAGGAAAAACTTACTAACCATTTGACGGTTCCTACACCCAAAAAATAATACGGCAGGGCCAAGTTCAGCTCCAGATACCTTTAGAGCTAATCTTTCCTGAAATACAAGAAAAATTAGTATACCATTTTAAATTAAATAAATAAATATTCCGAATGATAAAAAAATGTGTAACCAAAAAAGGCTCTCTTTTTTTCACACGAACCTGAAGGAAACCCCTAAATGGAGCCAGGCCAGTACCAGGACCGATCATTATTATCGGTACTTTAGGATCAACAGGGAGCTTAAAGTTCGAAGTCCTAACAAATATTGGAGCCCAACTGCAACCTCTGCTTTCCTCCAAAGGCACAGCGTTCTGTTAAGAAGCATAAAATAAGAATCAAGGCAAAAGAAAGATGTGGAAATTATTCGCCATTCATCGATAGAGCAAACCAGAATTAAACATAGAAAATTCCAATAACCATTAAAATTAATTATCATAACAGACAATCAAGATACAACTTCAATTCAAGCAGTGAAATTTTCACTTGAAAATGTAAATTACCTTCATCCATGTCGAGCACACACCCTTGTGGATTCGTCCTGATGGTGTTTTATCATAAACCAAAGCACAAGTCACGTGGATTCGAGATGGTGCAATCCTGCGAGAATAGTTCGGTCAATGTTACTCCACATATTTTTATTTATTTTTTTAAATTCCAAGACTTTGTCTTGGTAAAAGATCTTAATGGAACAGGAAGATGAATACTTACTTTGGGGAGGATGAGATAGAATAAAATCTGGGCTGCAAGCGAGGAGCAATTGCTGCAAAGAAAACACCTAAAGGTGGCTTTGTCGATGGGAAATCGGCCATGACCTCGAGTAGGCTTCTCTGATCCGCAACTACATACTTGGAATACTCCCCCTAAAGAAACAGAGATATGTAAATATTAATATGAGAGAAAAAAACAAGACTAGAGTTTAAATAAGATATCAAAAAAGTATAAATTAAAATCCAAACATGAAGTGAACATATCCGAACCTTTCCAGTAGGGGATGCAAGATATCTGAGGCGATCAGCTTCACTTGGGTTAGAAGCATAAGCCGCTAATGCAATTAAAACAGACTGAAAAAATCAAAGAGTTAATTTGAGCTCTACTCAGTCCCCCAGTTATGTACAAGGTAAATACAAGAAAAACGCTGTGATACAGGAATATCAATTTACCTTTTTGGGAGCACTCAAGAGATCAGCATATCGAGTAAGTGCTGTCCTCAAAGTGCAAGGGGGGAATAGAGGTGGTAACGAGCCACCACTGAGAGGGGTGCCATCTTCTTTATTGGAATGAATTGAGAAATATGTTTGTGGAGGCAGGTTTAGTAATTTCTCCGCTTCCTCAACAGTTTCGATCGAATTCTCACAGAAAACGCCAACGTGGTCCCCTGTTTCATACCTGTGTAGTAAAGAAGAATGTAATGAAATGTTAAGGCTGCAACTTCTTAGCAAGAAAATTCACTTTCTTTTTCCCAGAGAATTTTTTTGCCCCACCAATTGCATCCAATTTTTTTTTTTTTTTTGAATATAAGAAAATCAACTACTGTCGATACATTTTTATCTTACAAATTACATCACTAACTCCCTTTCCAATCACCAATAATATCCAGCCATTATTACATTATTTATATATCACATCAACTATCATTATTACATTTTCACCTGATATCCCGTTATACTCTCAAACTTCTTTCTTTTTCTTTCAAAATTTTTAATCGCCATGTTCTAGCCCGGAAAAAAAAATGAAAGGATAGGCAATTTCACCCTAAACTTCTTCATTTTGCAACAAGTCCAGGACAACCACTATCTAGAGTACAAAATAGGTTTTATATAGTATAATCTTACACAAGTCCAGTGCCTGATATGTCAAACTCCAGATGCGTGCAAGAACGATCAGATTCAGAGGTGTGAAGCTCTTTCTTTACAGCAACATTTGATCTTCAAGTAACATAACATATGTTACGTAAAAAATGAACACTTTCAAATTAAGTAAGAAAGAAAACAAAAGGAAGACAATAAGGCATGCTCATACCTGCAGGGATGCTGAGCATCATAGACAGCGTTGCCATTGGCCGCATGACCATTGGCGAACCCGTTTTCCAAAATTGCTCCGTCAATTTGGTCATGGAACTCAACACGATACTCCAAAACTGAAGCAGTGTATGGTGTAGTAGCAACAGTTGCATCTTCCTCTTTGCCAAGCAATTTATCCAGCTCAGGCCACACTAGCTCACGCCTGTGTAACCAAAGAAATAAAGCTAAAGCTATTATCTGATATATATATATATATATATATATATATATATATATATGACTCATAACTAATTACCATGTAGCAAAGTCATCTTCAATGCATTGATCATCATCTCCAAGGCCCACTGGGACAAGCCGCTTTCCTCCTGAAATTAGACCACGATGAGCTAACATAAAATATATACTGATATATTATCGACTTTTCACCAAATTTTCCAATTTAAGACGTATAAGTTAGTAATGCTTTCTACATTATGATGACAGGCATAATTTAGTTAGAGACAAAAACTGGATGTATGGGCCACATTTTTGTATAAAAGTCTGATAAGTGACAAAAAAAGTCATACAAACTGACAACCGGTATACTAAGAAACTGTTTTAATCCCAAGTATTTCACAATGAGTCAATGCAAAAGCAACTATACACCCAACTTGGATCGATTAAACAAACGCGTAATAAAAAGAAAATAAAAGAAAAGTATATTTGCAATAACATTCAAAGGAAAAGAAGATTTTCACAATTGACATACCTTGCTCTGAGAAAATGTCATCCACCACTTTTGCAATCTGATATTATAAAAAATAAAGACAAATAATTAGAAGATCGAGCAATGCTCGCCTGCCAGAATCTACACTTATTTGAGTATCAACACAAGTACATACCTTGTTAAAATGCTCGTATTGCCTGTTCCCAAGACCAAATACACCATACTGAAGATTCTTAAGCCAGTCCCCCCTCTCTTGTCCCTGCACCACAAAACCGCTCAAATTAAGCCCAAATCTCACCCTGTAGTAAAAAATAAAATAATAATAATAATAATAATAATAAAAGAAAATCAAATATTATTATTATTGTTAAGATGTTGCACCTCCGTACACCATTTGTAGAACCTCGCTGCATTATCAGTAGGCTCACCATCACCATATCTGCAACCAAACAAGTGCACCTCGATATTTTCACCCATAATTGTATTAATGCAATTAAGAGATGGTTAGAGCTTTAAAAAAAATTAAATGAACCTACGATGCCAGCAAAAATAATGCTAAATTCTCTTTCTTCAACTTCTCCTCGTACTCTTCATCATCAGCAGCATAATCATCCTATCGCCATCAAAAAGATCAATAATAGAATTTGATATTACTAGAACAAGTAAATCCCAAAATCTTCACAATAACGAAAGGGAAAAGAAAAAGAAAAGAAAGCATACCAAGTCAATTACTTTAAATTTGGCCAGCTGGTACCTAGATTTAGCTTCCTCCGCAAATGCCTGCACAACAAGAAAATCAATATTTAATTTACAACAATGAATCATATATTTTGTGGAAACAATAACATTACTAAAAATCGGCTTTCCAAACAATAACTAATTATGCGATTGAATCACAAAATTATCTTTGTGATTATCATCTGATTTCCTCTTCAAGCTTGTGTCTAGTTACAAACTAAACATTACTATACTTGAAACTGTTAAATTCAACAACCACCGTGTTCAATGAATCGCATGCTGATGCCATAAATTTTCCTTTTTCTTGTATTATTTTAATTAAAAATAAATAAAGTTTGGACTTCTTAAACCTTAGCAAAGCCTTCGGCAGTGCCAGTCTGAGTTCCGAAAAATATAACAACTTTCTGCTTTCCATCGTCAACTTCCTCAGGCTCCGCCGCAGCCTTCGCCGCCAGCGGCTTCGGCGGCTCCGCCTTTTTCGCCGATCCTGCGGCGCGCCGCCACACCAGCACCACGGCGCAGCCTATGAGAACCGCGACGGATGTGGTGAGCACCATCACGAGGTCTCTGTTCTCTAACAACATCGCCGCCACCGACGACGGCGCCGCGTCCAGCGATCTGTCGGAGCTATCAAGGTTCACACCCTTCACAATCGCCGCCAACAAGTCGAACGCCGAGAGCTTTTCCGATGTGCGTTCCATTACTTAGCAACTAATTCTGCTCTAACTAAAAGATTGTGAATGTCAATTGAATATCGAAGAATGTGGGGAAAAACTGGACTGCGTTCTTGAGTCTCTCTCCCTCTTTATGAAATGAAATTTGATGCTTGAGTTGGGTTTGATCATAGGAGACTCTGACTTGGTATAGAGAGAGAACAAACGCCTACCAAACCAGACTGGTTAATCCCACCTAACACTGATTAGCCTTGGTTTGACATAAAAGGGTTTAATTAAATAAATAATATAAATTTAATTCGAAATTAAAAAAATAAATTAGTTTGAAAATTTTGTTAAAAAGTGTGGCGGGACGCTGATGGCAAAAACGTCCCACCTTTTGGGACGCTTTTCGCAATAGCGTCCCGAACCTTTTTTTCCGCCCCAAAAATTTTTGGGGCCAAAATGAAAAAAAAAAATAGTTTTTGGGTCGGGACGCTGATGGCAAAAGCGTCCCGGTTGATTTTGTAAAAAAAAAGTCCGCGGTCGGGACGCTGATGAGAATAGCGTCCCGGGGCTGTTTACAAAAAAAAAAAAAAAAAAAAAAAACCCGCCCTATAACCAAATCTTAACACGCACACACACACACACCCACCCAACACACACACAAAACAGCAGCGGGAGGGAAGGGAGAAGAGAGAGCAGAGAGGGGTTTTGAGGTGAGTTTTTTTTTTTTGTTTAATTTAATATATTGTTTAATTAGTTGTTAGTTTTAGTATTTAGGTATTATATTGTTATTGTTGTTGGGTTTATTGTTAGTTGTTAATTTGAATAAATTAGTCGTTATGTTGTACTTTGAATTGTGAATGGTTAATTGTTAATTATTTATGGAAATTGTAATTATTTGTTAGTTTTAGTATTTATGTATTATATTGTTATTGGTATTGTTATTGTTATTTTTAATTAAACCTAAATAGCAATTAGATTTATTTTTAGTTTGTATTATATTAAATTTTGATGTTTTAATTTTAAAATTTTTTTTGAATTGTTCATGTAAATTGATTATGAAAATTCTTGACCCTAACTTATTACCTTCTATTTAATTGTTTGTGAATATTTAGAAAATTTTAGTTATGAACATTTACGAAAATGCATTAGGTTTGTTTGTGTATTTTTTTGTTAATTGTTAATTATTTATGAAAATTGTAATTTCTTTCTGTGAATTGTTTTGTTAATTGTTATTGTAAATTGATTATGCAAAATATTGACCTTCAATTGTTACCTTCTATTTAATTGCTTGTGAAAAAACTATGAATTACGGAAATATGTGATTTTATTAACTTTGTGAGAAATTATTTAATTTTATGAGAAATTATTTAATTATGTGAAAAATTGAATTTATTTGTCTGTGGTGTAATTACCAATTACGTGAATATTTTGAATTTATTTGTTTATTTGAAAATTTGAATTTATAAGAAATTACTAATTATGTGAATATAAGAATTTATTTATATTTTTAGAAGTAAGCGCACATAGGCGAATATGTCTTCTGGCAATGAATACGACATGTATGCATCGATTCTACGAGACGAGAGTGGATATGCAAATGTAGAATCCACCGAGCATCATCCCCCACCGATGAACCCGGACTACCCCGCCGATTGCTTCGTACCAGATGAAGGAAGCGATTCCGAAAATGGTTTAGACGAACTAGATGATGATGGTCATGAAACTGACGAGGAATTCTTTCAGTTGGGAGGTAGCGTACCAGATGAAGATCCTTTTGAACCTACCTTGAATGAACTTGTCCCTACAAACCATAAACGAGTGGATAGAGGCTCGGCACTGTACAAGAACATACCATTTTTCAATACCGTATACGAAGACTTTCCTATTGATTCCATTGGTATCCCTCAGCCGGACTTGTACTACAATAAAGACGAAGGAGTGTTGAGAATAGGCATGATATTTAGAGATAAACGACATTGCGCATTGCCCAGTGTTCGTATAGAGTGGTAGAAAGCAATCCTGTGATCTGAAAAAAATGTTTGCATGTCGAGTTCACTTGGTGATGTAGATATGAACGAATCATCCGAATGCGTTTGGTGGCTCCGCGCTAGTTTTCGGAAACGGAAGGGTTCTTGGGTAATCACAAGATTGGGTTTCGAGTACAGATGTCTCGCATCGTTTACACGTAAAGATCACCCCAACTTGTGTAAAAATTTGATTGCTATGCTCATTACCAGCCACGTCGAGCAGGATCCGTCATATAGCGCCTTACATGTCCAGCAGGCTGTCAAACAAGAATATGATTACCTTGTGTCGTATCACAAGTCGTGGCAAGGTTTGTCTCGGGCTCTTGAAAATGTGTACGGGACGTGGGAGCAGTCGGTCCAATATTTACCGAAATACATGGAGGCATTGTAGATGTACAACCCCAGGACAGATGTATAAATCTTCTGGCATACCCGATGTGCACATGTTAAGATTTGTATTTTGGGCATTTCGACCATGTATCGAGGCTTTTAAACATTGTCGCAAGGTGATCAGCGTTGATGGAACATTTTTGGTTGGAAAGTACAAGCCCACGTTGATGATGGCAGTTACAGTTGACGCCAACCAACAAGTCGTGCTTCTAGCGTACGCAGTTGTTGATTCAGATAGTTACAGCTCGTGGCATTGATTCCTTCACATGGTGGCAAAATATATTGTTCGAGACGTAGAAGGGGTTTTTCTTATATCTGACCGGAATGCCGGACTACTCAGTGCACTAGAACAAGTTTTGGCATTCTCTTCTAACGTTTTTTGTTTGCGACATGTATCTTCTAACTTCAACACGCATGCCAAATCGGTGAAATTGAAGAATATGTGTTTCAAAGTTGGAGCAGAACCCAGGGTTGCAGTCTTTCACAGAATAATGGAGCAGATCAAGGCGCTTGATCCGAATGCATTTGCATACTTGGATGACATTGATAAGAGTAAGTGGACATTGTCCCACGACGGCGGCAAACGGTGTGGCATCCTCACGACCAACATGTTCGAGTGCATCAATGGAGTGATGAAGTGTGTTAGACGACTCCCAATAACCACCATCGTCTAAATCACATTTTTTCGAAGTGTTCAAAATTTCTATGATCGTTTGAAAGATGCGACGAGAGTCCACAACATGCAGCAATTTTGGCCTGATAAGATATACAACCTATTCAGAGAGAGACAGCAATTGGGGTCATCTTATGATGTTAGGGGCTTTAATTGGGCGACACAAACGGCCGAAGTCTCTGTGAAGGTGAGCGGAGGAGCTCGTAATCGAATCTTTCGAGTTTTCTTGTCGAGATCAGAGTGCTCATGTGGTAGATGGGTGAGCAGCGGTATTCCATGCTCCCATGCAATAAAGGCGTGTACCGAATTTAGAGCGGATCCTTGAGTTTACGTCCAGGATTACTACAGCACTGCTGCGTACCTACGCACATACTCTGTTGGGGCATTTGAACCGTTGCCCGATGCGGAGGAATGGAATGAGGCAAGTTTTCAATTGGTTCACGATCCACACACGAGGAGTCAGCGAACAGTTGGACGACTCAGGGGTAGTAGAATTCCCAACGAGATGGACCAAGCCCAAGTACGCGCAAGACAACGATACCGTGCAGAAGATGTGGCTAATTCCTCACAAGGCGGTGGACGTTCTAGTTCCAGGCATTGATGTTAGATATGGCGGTGATCTTTCCATTAGTCATTTATTGTAATTCGCTAGCACTTTTAGGAGTTGCAATTCGCATTGCTTTGAACATTTGTAATTGTTGGTGTATCCGGATTTGTTGTTGTATTTCTTTTATATTGTATGCACTTGCCTATTTGGAAAACATATATTTATCTAATTTATCCCATTTATATGGAACAACAACAACAGCAAGGACAATAATAATACATTAGAGTTATAATAACAATATTAATAACAACAACAACAACAATAATATTCGTTCAATATCTAATATCTATGTAACTACCTTACAGATGACATCATCGCTCTTGAGCCGACAGAGTTTACATAGATCGAGCAGCGTTGTAGGTGGTCGTATAGATGGGGTTCTGATGGTGAAGCGGGCAGCTGGCTATATTTTCTGGGACGAGCGTGATGGTCTTCATCCTCGAGTTATGTCAGTGCTATATCGCTGGGGATTTTACGGTGTCGCATGTTGCGGGGCGATGTCGAAGTTGGATGGCCACCTGATTACCGCACTAGTAGAGAGATGGCGCCGCGAGACGCATACGTTTCATATGCCTATTGGAGAGGCGACGATCACTCTCCAGGATGTGGCTATTATTTGGGGTCTTCCGATTGAAGGTGTCCCGATGATCGAGGATGACGCGGAGTGGAGCAGGGAGGAATGGGCGGAGTACGTCAGGTACTACATAGGGTACACTGTGGATTACGAGCAGGAGATGAAAGGTGCGAGCCGTTTGAAACTGAAGGCGTTGAGCGAGTACCTCAGCAGACGACGGCCAGACGATGACACGCCGCAGGACGAGGTCGTGTAGTACGCCCGTGGGATTGCACTCTTGTTGTTAGGTTCGTTGTTGTTGCCAAGCACAACGAATAACTATGTCTCTATAACCTACCTACGACATTTCGAGGAGGATACCACGGCATCGGGTATTAGTTGGGGTAGTGTTGTGCTGGCACACTTATATCGTCAGTTGTGTAATGCGGTGGAAGATAACAAGAAGACGATCAGCGGTCCGTTGGATTTGTTGCAGATTTGGGCTTGGTCACGGATTTCATCTTTCAGACTAGAGATCAGGGGCAGTTCTCTCAATCTTCATCGAACCATTTACGATGCATTCGATGACGTCACGTTGCCCGTACCACCGTATGGCGCCAGGTATAATTTTAAATGGCAAATACTAGTTAAATAACTATTAGTAATATTTTCTGTTTCAATAACCTTCGATGTATGTTATCGCAGGTGGATTGCGGAGTATAGTTATACTCGGAGCTCTAGACATACGCTGCGAATATTTCGAGAGTCGCTTGATCGGTTAAACGAGTCGGAGGTATGGTATTGAATAAATATTGCTTATATTGTTAGTATGGTACAAACTGATGACGATTATTCAAATGTTCAGTGGACATGGGAGCCCTACGATTTAGATGCACCGGAGATACAAGTTCTGGGTGAGAGATGTTTGACTCAAAACTGGCTAAGCCAGTGCCCACTGATCTGCTGGTCGATTGTTGAGTACCATTTTCCCAATCGGGTGACCTGACAATCTGGCATATGTCAGAGTACACCAGCGAGCATAGATGTTGACGTGGAGGCATTGCACGCTGTCTCTAGGGCACAGGAGCATCACGTGGCATGGACTGTGCGCATGCCTGGATCCAGGCATGGGAGGTACGATGTTCCACAAGGATAGAACGCCCTTCGGTTCGGAGTGATGCAGATGCGGCGAGTGGATATCGGAATTGGTACCAACAGAATACACAGCGGTTCATCACTCCTATAGAGAGACATACAGAGGGAGGATACCAGCCTTCGGACGTCGGCGTCTACGAGGCCATGGTAACAAATCTTATTCTCTCCCTTTTCCGACACACTGAATTTAATTATTTCTTAGTTTGGATGCTCAACCGTTTATAATTTGTAGGGTACTTGGAGTCAGCGACTCCGCCATGTATCTTCCGATGCCAGAGACGACGATTTTGACTCGTATCGTCGTATGCACACCATAGTTGGTTCGATGGCTGATAAGATGCTGGAACGACTTCATATCTGTCAGTAGTTACATGACGATATGCCATCCGGTAGCGGAAGACGGAGCATATCTGGGCCGTCCAGGAGGAGTGTATCTCGTCCGGCTCAAGATGAGCACAGGTCATCCCCATTCGCACCCGTGCCATCGCCAGTCGTACCCAGTCCATCGCCAGTCATACATCATGGTAATTGTGTGATTCGTTATTAACTATTTTATCCGTCGCTTTCTTACGATTAATAATACTACAATTATTTTTTTTTCTATGTTGAATGTAGATTACGTTGGTGGATCGTCGTATAATGTGAGGAGTGATTACGTTCCTACAATGGGAACGTCGGAGTTTTATACTCCTGCATATGTTGGACAGTCGTTCACCGATCTTCTACAAACCGATTATCCGCATGACATGGGATATCCGCGGCRGGACTTCCAGARGACGRCTATTCCGATGTCGATTCCCACTGAAACTGCGGATCGTGCAAATCAAGTTTGGGGTCACATGGTGCGTGGTGACGACAGTGAAGAGGAAGAGGAACAGCCGAGTCAGGAACCAGCAGCCCCCCACGAAGACATGATCACGATTTACGCAGAAAGCATAAGAAAAAGAGATGTGGCACGGGACCACACTATTTCTCATGATGTGTTAATTATTTTAATTGTAGCCAAAAAAATGGTACACTTTTCATTTTTTTTCTATCGTTCAGTTTAGTATTTATCCAAAAACATAACATAATGAAAGGAATTCCCCAAGCAATAGAGCAGACGGTGCAACAATATAACAACATTACACAATGAAAATATAAAACATTACATAGTGAAAATATAAACGAAATTCCCTAAACAATAGAGCGGACGATGCAACAACATAAAAATATTACATAACAAAAACATAAAAGGAATTCCCAAAGTAATAGAGAATTATCATTACAACAACACAAAGACATCATATAATGAAGACACAAACATAATCCACACAGTTAGAGCAGTTTCGGAAAACCAACTTGCAATGGTCAACGCTACTTCCACTCATTGAGCTTCCATTGTGGTTAGTTGGAAACACATCTCCAAACAGTACTTCCATTTTTATGAGCAAGGGTTCCTCATCAAAAGCGTTACAATAGATTTTGATTGGACAATCCTGCATTCATCACATCAAGTTAGAATAATAATGAAATAATCAAATTACCTAGGATAATTGAAAAAGTAATGAGTTCAACTTACAGGCATAAATTTCTCTCGTACATTATGATCACCTAAGACCATTTTTAGATTCCCTTTCCAAACAGAACCAGGGGTGCGAACCAGTTCTTTGAAGAACCTGAATCGTTTCTGAAGATGGACAGTCCTAGTTGTGATGTCATCTTTAGATAGGGCATGGTGATTTTTGAAGCAGCAGTTAAGTAAACACTTGTCTTCTTTCACTCGGTTTTCTGGTAACAGTCCGTCATCTGGACTCCATCCACGAATATCATTTTCGAGGATTAGGAACTCAATTAGACGTTCGTCTCTGGCAAGTGTCCACTTTGTGTTGAATTCACAACCGTAATTGAGTGTGTTCACCCGAAGTGTAGGAACACCATCGTTGAAGTGGTCTGCCATTAGCTTTTTTTAAAATAAGGTATGAAGTACTTGATATGTATTTGTTGATAAATTATCCATTATTTGTTCCCTCACATATTTATAGCAATGAGAGCAATTATTAAAGTAATTTTGAGATTGTTTTGTGGCATAATTAAGGACAAGGATGAGAAGACAACACAATGGCAAAGTTGCATCTCGTTGATGTGTGGTTAGCAGCTATTTATTTGTGTTCTGTGCCACATTGTACCGACTGACAACACAACACAATAGAACAACAAATGTACCGGTTGACAAGACAACACAATGGCACAACAATTATAGCTGGCAAAGCTGCAGGGCATTGATGTGTGGGTGGGCAACTATTTATTTGGGTTCGGGGCCACAATGTACCATTTGACAAGACAACACAATGGCACAGCAATTATAGATGGCAAAGCTGCAGGGCATTGATGTGTGGCTGGGCAGCTATTTATTTGGGTTCGGGGCCACAATGTACCGGTTGACAAGACAACACAATGGCACAACNATATTTATAGCAATGAGAGCAATTATTAAAGTAATTTTGAGATTGTTTTGTGGCATAATTAAGGACAAGGATGAGAAGACAACACAATGGCAAAGTTGCATCTCGTTGATGTGTGGTTAGCAGCTATTTATTTGTGTTCTGTGCCACATTGTACCGACTGACAACACAACACAATAGAACAACAAATGTACCGGTTGACAAGACAACACAATGGCACAACAATTATAGCTGGCAAAGCTGCAGGGCATTGATGTGTGGGTGGGCAACTATTTATTTGGGTTCGGGGCCACAATGTACCATTTGACAAGACAACACAATGGCACAGCAATTATAGATGGCAAAGCTGCAGGGCATTGATGTGTGGCTGGGCAGCTATTTATTTGGGTTCGGGGCCACAATGTACCGGTTGACAAGACAACACAATGGCACAACAATTATAGCTGGCAAAGCTGAAGGGCATTGATGTGTGGCTGGGCAGCTATTTATTTGGGTTCAGGCCACAATGTACCGTTTGACAAGACAACACAATGGCACAACAATTATAGCTGGCAAAGCTGCATCTATATATATGTACACACAAACATACTTATTCAAGACACATAAACTATACTAGCTAATATGGCTAATTTTGACGAAAATCATCCATATGTTCTAAAAACAGAAAATGATTACTACAATGGACCATGGACCATGGAGATGGAACGAGTCATTTTGGAATTTTTGGGCGCTCAGAATGAAGGGTATCGAAGAGGTGCAAAAAGAGCACATGTTATCAAGAGTGTCCCGCTGGTAAAATCTATGCTCGAGCGTCGTTTCTTGTTTTCACCCACTATTGCAGAAATTTACGACCGGATTGAGGAAATGGAGATAAGGTACGATTGGTGGAGGGCAAGACTTTCTGAAGATGGTGTTTTTCTGGATGAAGAACGTCGGTTGATCTGTATTGATACCACTATCAATAAAAATGTCTCTCCAGCCTATATAAAGTCCACTCAGCTGTGTACATCTAATTATTTGGTTTATGTTGGTTTCATTTCAATTACTAACTTTTTTTTTATTGTTCATAAAGGAATACGGTGAGGATACATCATGGAGGTATTATTTGTATGGCATCCCACCATTAATGAAGACCATGGAAGAAGCTTTCAATTGATGTGTAATAAAATGAGATCAGAAATGATCTTAGTTCGAGTGTGCAACTATGCACTGTGTTTTATTTGTAATGTTTGAATTTGTCACCTCATCTATTTTCTTATTTAATCAAATTTGTAATCTTTTATTTTTTCTTATTCAATAAAATTATTTCTTTAATATTTATCTAAAATTGCTGATGACAATACTACACATGTATCAATAGGTTTTTCAACTTTTCATGTGACAAGACCTGACATTATTCCACACGTTTTTCAACTTTATTTATGACAAGACTACACCATAAGCATTATGTTTTCATCTTCAGCTGTGACAACGACAACATATTCAATACAACTGTCTTGTGAGATTGTAACTCATCTATAAATTTGGAACATTGGACTACATTCTTTACACACCCTCACACCTTTGTTTTTCTCCATCATCTAAGCATTCTCATAACAAAACATTGGAAACCCGCCATTACGAATGTGATCGTATCCGTGTAATATCAGATCACTGTAATTTTTATTTTCATCTTCGTTGTTGTTGTATCTTAATTTGATTGTATTTTTAACTTGAAATTAAAACTTCTTGTCATTTGGTTATTTATATTATTTTATTGTATTTTTTATTTTCAAATAAACTTCTTGTAATTATTTAATAAACTTCTTAAATAAATTATAAATATAACTAAACCTTAAAAGTATATAATATAAATAAATAAATAAATAATATGTGTATTAGGGTTAGGGTTAGGTTTTATTGGCCGATTTTTTTTTTTTTTGCAAAATAGCCCCGGGACGCTATTTCCATCAGCGTCCTGACC
>BMAC01000307.1:670812-681375 GCA_014905375.1 Phtheirospermum japonicum
AAAAAAAAAAAAAAAGAGTTCAAATCATCCTAACAATGTACCATATTTTGAATTCGAAGAAGATTTCTTTTTTTACGATACGAATTCAACCGAATGGAACATCCATATGGATAGCGGACTTTTTTTTTTTTACAAAATCAACCGGGACGCTTTTGCCATCAGCGTCCCGACCCAAAAACTATATATATATTTTTTTATTTTGGCCCCAAAAGCTTTTGGGGCGGAAAAAAAGGTCCGGGACGCTATTGTGAAAAGCGTCCCGAAGAGCGGGACGCTTTTGCCATTAGCGTCCCACCACATTTTTTAAAAAAAATTTCAAACTAATTTATTTTTTTAATTTTGAATTAAATTTATATTATTTATTTAATTAAACCACATAAAAGCATTTTAAATCAGTTGATTTCCCTTTTAAAAAACTAAGAATTAGTTGATTTGTGGTGTATTTATTTGGAACTTGTATAGATATATAAGATTTATTTACATTTTTTTTATTGATTTATATATATTAGGAGTTTATAAAAGTTTGTAAAATCTCATATTTAAAAATGGGATTTGATGGTGGAATTTGGTATATATAATTTACTTTACAAGTTTAGGAAAATTCAGTCAAATTATAAATTTAAAAAGTATTTGACTTATTTAATACCTCAGAACAATTTAAAATTTCAGAATATCTCAAATGAATAACTTGAGACTTCTATGGGTATTTAATAATTAATTAGAAATTTCAATTAAATACCCCAAAACTTTTATAATTTTAAAATATCTTAATTAAATACATCGGGGTTTTAAAAATCTTAAAAATATTTTTAAAAGTTCTAAATGAATACACCCCCCGAGTTATTTTAATGTGTGCTAAATTAATTATATTAGTTGGGCTTTTTAAATTATAGGTAACCTTATACTTATGTATCAAGAGTACCTCCAAAATATATCGTTAAACTATGACATAATTCAGTCTCATTCATCAATTTGATTATTTAGTCTTGTACTTTTTTTTATCTTAGAATTACTTTATATTAACATAATTATACAATTATCAAATCAATATTGAACTATAAATTCAAAAAGAATTATAAAACTAACTAAATAAATACAAAAAAGAATTATAAAACTAACTAAATAAGAATTTGTATTTAAATTTCTTTACCTCCTAAACTTTATTCAATTTGACACTTTGCCTCTTAATTTATTTTTTCGTACACTTCACCACCTGGACTGTGTGTTTTTTACACTTTACCTATTTGAGCCATTTTTCGGCGGGAATTGTTTACGGTGGATTTATTTTGCACAATTGATGGAAAAAATCTTTCTTTCATATGACTCTTCTTCAAGGTATGCTGGAATATTATGCATGGATGACGATTTTGCCTTCAATTATGTAAACAAATTGCCAAAAATAATATTCGGTAATAATTTCTGCCCAAAAATGGCTCAAGGAGCTAAAGTATACAGCACGCACAGTTCAAGAGGTAAAGTGTATAGAAAAAAAAAAGATTAGAAGGCAAAGTCAAATGGTTGGAGTTTGGTAGGCAAAAAAAAAAATCTCTAATATAAAATAGACCTTAAATTTCAAAATATGTCTAATGTGTGAAATATAAATAAGATCTTAAACTTTAAAATCATAATGTATTATCATTGTCACCTATTTTATTACGCTACAATTCCAATTAGTCTCAAAATGTTAATAAATAAATTGCCGAGGAGACTTTAATATACAAGGGTTTTGTGTAGTTTATTTCTTATGCTTTAGTAATGATCATCATGAACTAATATTTTAAGGCATGTTTATTTAATCTTTATCTCATAATGATTTGAATTATATATTTCTTATAAATTACTATGTTTACATATATTGTATACACATGTATATCATGTTGAATTGAATGACTTTGCTTATAAAGTAGTATTGGTCGACTTTATATATATCATTGGATACATGCATGATGGTCATCGAGAAATCATTAATTTCTGCATTCATGGTCGGGCACCATGAATATATTATTATTATTATTATTATTATTACATGTGATCATTGTGGTCGTGTTAAGGATTTTAGTTTTGGGAATAATTCCTTATTTAGTTGTTTGTCTTTTTTAGGCCCAAAATATATTAGGGAACTAAACTTAGGACTCTAAATTTGTTTCCTACATTATGTTTAAGAATTTATTTAGTTTCCTAGTTTATGTTTAGGACTTGTTTAACAAAACCAAGAGAAGAAGAGACCTTGAATAGACTTTTACGCACGGAATTTTGAGAGAAAGAGATCAACGCAAGACGCAAAACAAACGAGCAAGAAAGAAAGAACACGAAGAATTACTTGGAGCCATTGATCGAGATTAACAAGCTCTTCGAAGTTGCGGGACCAATGGAGAAGATCTTGCCAATCCGACAACAAGTATTTAGTATCAAGTTTATTGATATTTAGTTTTCATATATTACTTTATATTTTGTATTGAACGTGAACAAAAAGTAATATAGTTTTTGGGTTTGTAAACTCAAGTTCACAAGTACTTTACTTGTGAATTGAATTTTATATCGTGTTCTTATATTTTATTCCGCTGCATATATTTTCTTTACTCTGGTCGATGTTGTTAACTGATGTTGGTAAACATTGACTAACAACATCGTAAATTTGAGACTTATTTTTAAAACCATAGACCTTCTAATTTTACAGGTCGCATGGGTTCTCAGAGTTAATTTCTAGGGCCTATTAAAAGATTTATTTTGAGAGAATCAATTAACTTAATTAACTAGTATAATAAAATGTTATTTATAACTTACAATAAATCTAAACCTACTGCTAGTGTTAGTCATGTATCTAAAAGTGTCACACATAATTTTGGTTGTCGATATGATAAGTTGATAATTCCAATAGTTGGAATAATTAATTAATTTGGTTTAATTAATTGGGAACTGGATTGAATTCAATTGTTGGATTAATTATTTAATTAATTATAAATAATTTGATCCAATTCCAACTATATGTTTAGAAACAATTGGTAAATCATAAAAAATTATATTGAAGGTTCAATACTTTGAAAATCCACCCTTCCAAAAGAGGTAGAGATAGAGTAGCTGCTGCTGGGCAAACAATAGGAATTTCAAAAAAAAAAAAAAGATATTTGAAAAACTGAAATCCCAATATCTGGATTATATTAAAACTAATATTCCGATATGGGGATTTCACAAAAATAAATAAATTTGGGATTTGATCAAATCGCGATATCGAGATTGATTAAAAATTGAAATCTCGATGTCAGGGTTGTTTAACAAATAAATCCCAAAATCGGGATTTCACAAAAATTGATTCTTGATATCGGGATTTGACAATACTGAATTCCCGATATCAGGATGTCACTAAAATTGAAATTCTAAAATTACCAAAAATATAAAACAAAAACTGGAAAAGCAAATGAACCAATGAGAAGGGGATAAATGTCTCATTGCCCTTGGATAGTTAAACATTAAACACACCTAGGTTGACTTCATGGCTTGTGGTCTGTCAAAAAATGACCAACCAACCGAAAGGAGCAAGGAAATGGAGTAATTTCAATTATTGAGACGTGAAAAATTTCATTGGGGTTTTATTGTGGCACATTTGATTTAGTTGAAGTTGTACATGTTCTAACAATGTTCATGAGAGAGAGAGAGAGGGAGGGATTTGAGGGATGCACATAAGAACAGAAGCAATTGAATAACAAAGAGAAAAGTCATCCCACATCGACAATCCAATTATAAATACTTTGTTTTAAAAGTGTTACGCTGCCTTGCCCCTTTCGGAATCAACCCATGGGTCGGGGAAGGTATAACTCGATATTTATTGAACTTTGGCTTGATCTGATCTATTGATGGCCTATAGGCTGGATTGACATGGCCTTGGCCCGAGTCTTGATCTATAACAGGATTGGCTTGGGCTTTGAGCGTAGTTCATTGCTTATTTTTAAACCCTCGATCAATTTGATATATTTGAAACTCGAATCAGATCTCAGTAACCTTACAAAGAGGCTACCTATTTTTTTTTTAACTCCGGTTTGAGATGTTGGAAAATTTAAAAATCGTGACTTTTTTGAAACCGATTAATTTTTTTCTAATAAACACGCACAAGAATTTTTTGAATTTTTTAGTTTATTTTATCTTTGAAAGGATATTTTCATGTGAATGATATATAATCATATATGCTCCATGTATAACTAAATGAAATTACGCCTAAAATAATCAATTTATTTACTTTCACACATGCACGCATATATGTTCCGTAGATCTGTGATAGAATCACCCTTGACCTACAATGATAAATAATCCATCCAGGGGTAGATTAGTTATACCACGTTCGCCATTAGCACAAAACCATACCCTCACAATCGACGAGTTATCAAAGGTTTTATCACAACAAAGCTGTTCTTAAGTTTAAAGTGATTTGTTGTACCATCTTGGATATTTACTAATCGGTACTGATTAGGTCCAGATTATGGAGTGGAACATTGATTGCGATGAGAGGTGTGAGGGAGAAAGTTCAACTAGTGAACCATTAGCAGGGGACGAGGAGAGCATACACGAAACCATGCCACATTTCAAGGGTTCACAAATGGACGAGGATACGGTTTTAGGGATGCTCTTCAATACGCCCAAGAAGGTAGATTCATTCTACTTTGGGTATGGGTGTCGAATGGGATTTGATATCCAAATATCTCACCAAGTAATTAACAAGAAGGGAATCCTGAAAACAAACAATGGGAATATTCTCAAGCCGGAGTTCGTAGGTCGACTAACCCTTCTAAAATAAGATATTGGAAGGAGACACCACCAACAAGATGTAATTACCCCGCCCAATTCTCCATCGCATGATATCCAGATAGGGTTCTACAGGGTTACTAAATTTCATGCCTCATACAATCATGCTTTGGAGACTCCTGACACATTACACCATCTGAAGGGTAACAAGTGATTATGATTGGAGTTAATGTTTACGAATAGTTTTTCAGTCTATTATCAATTATAATATTCAGATTTGACTTTAATGTGCTTCCTTTTAATGTGGTTGTCCTTGCAATTACTCTGACGGACTGTCTTAATTAAGGAGTTTAAATTAATTTTACGACGTCAAATGTTTTGTTGTTTACACATTCTTTATATTTTCTCATCTAACAAGTTCTATTAACGTATGTGTGTTATGTAATTGATACTCGTTTATACTTAAACAAATGGGTTATGTTATTTCATAATTTACCAATCTTCTGGATATAACAACAAGTATGTGCCTCCATTAGGAAGAGAGGGTCCTTTTGAGCTTTGAAGTCAACTAAAATAGTCTTCTTCAAAGAAAAATTCCCCCTAAACAATAAAATATATTGACATGTGGAAAGGGGGGTAGGGGTGGGGCAACACTATTTACGTGTATACATCGAAGCATTTTCATATGGGACGCTATATTTTTGCCACTAATTAGTTGTTGTGTGTCACACATAAGTACTTACTACAAACTCAAAGGGCCACGATGAGCCTCTTGCGAGACTCGAGCATACGACCATGCCATATCATAAGATACTTGGAACAGTTGGAGGGAGGTCCAAGCAGTTTATCTAGGAAAAAAAAGGATTTCTACAATTTCTTGAACAAGCAACAAGTTGACAGGATCTAGGCTGGTGACATCCAGACAACATTAGTTATACTCGAAGGGATTAAGATCAATGATCCAAATTTGGTTTTTGAAAACACGTGTGCGACGTCGATGAAACCCTCACTAAATTATTTTGGTGTAATGGATTTTCTCACAATGCATTTCATTTGTATAGTGATGTCTTGATTGTTGATAATACGTACAATACCAACGTATTAGTTTCCATTAGTCTTATTGTTTGGTATTGATAACCACTTCAAATCAACAGTTTTCAGAAGTGCTTTATTATACAACGAGATGATAGAATCTTACATTTGGTTGTTTAAGGCATTTCTTCAATACATGGGTGGCAAGGCACCCGCTATGATAGTGACGAATTAAGATGACGCTATGCGTGCGGCGAAAAAAATGGTATTCTCTAATGCATTACATAGGCTTTGTGGATGGCTTCTTCAACGAAACTGCACCTAAAAGGTGAAAGTGCACGCATTCTGCACTGCATGTATAAGAGTTAGAGCATCTTTGGTCATCTTTGACTAGAAAACATGGGGTCACAAAACAAACATGGATGAAAGAGGTTCACGAGAAGAGGGGATTATGGGATGATGATTATTTGAAGGGGAATTTTCTTGTCAATACAAGGACAACTCATAGAATCGAGTTACTGAATGTCATTTTCAACCAATTTGGGAAAGCTGGGAGCACCATCATGGAGTTTTGAAATACTTTCATAGTATAGTTGTGGGGATGCTCATTAGTTTCTGTGAGAGACAAGAGGATGCTGAAAGACCCCCTAAACATATCCAAAAGAAGGCTCCACTATATGTTATACAATATTAGATGGCCACAGTCTACATACCAGCAATGATGACATTAGTCGAGAAAGATATTGTTGAAAAACATTGTTCTATCATTTCTGAGAAAAATGTCGATGGCCATAGTTATGCAGTGAGTATTATATTGGAGAAATATGGGTTGGGTAATAATAATAATAAGTGGTTGGTTCATGTGAATCTAGAGGCAGACAAGTTCGTGTGGGACTATCAAATGCTAGAGGTGGACGACCTGTCATGTCGGCACTTGTTCACTACTTTTACGAATTTGAATATTCATTTTTTATTGCCCTACTGTGTGTATGAAAGATGGAATACGGAACAAGATCAATCTTTGCGAGCGCACTGTAAATCCTCCACGGACGTATTGGAACCACAGTTGAAATGGTTCATGCAACTTAATGAAGAATGCGAAACTCTATGCCGAAAAGCTTCACAAGCAGAGTCGACAATAGTGAGTTCTGTTAAATGAGTTCGTTGGGATATGTAAGAAATTAATCATGATCCTAAGTCAGAACCAGTTTCTTTACATCAAGGAGTCCCGAAAAATGGGAATCAAATTCCTGCATATGAGAATTTATCCCAAGTAATGAGCAACGTTCGCGATCCTAAGAAGATACCAACCAAGGGTGCTCCAAGAGACCAAATTCATAATTGTGGAACGTGTAGGTGAGTGGTTGATATATTTATGTTCATTTTACAAAGTTTATAGATAAACTTTTAATTAATATGTCCGTTTTCGGTTCACAGTCAACCGAGTCGCAAATTTACCACTTGTGAAAAAAAAAATGCCAACTACCGCAGAATAAAACAAAGGCAAAGAAGATACACATGGACGAGAACTACACTTCATTGGGCGTTGACGACCATGTGGTCACTGATTCTGCTTCTAAAGATATTTAAACTACCCCTTGCGAAAACATATTTCTTCGCTTTCCTAAGCATGCATTTTTCGTTAGTATGTTTATTTGTTTGTTGATATAGTAAGTCATCATTTGGTTTGATCTGTGGATAATTGATGTGCAAATTATTATTTTATATGGTCGATGTCAGTACAGTTAAACTATTGGATCAATTATGTGTTATGTCGGATATGGCCTTATGCGTGTGCGCACACACATACACATATATATACATATGCACACACATATAATTCCTGAAATACGCATCAATACACACGACCAATCAGTCCATTACTATAACTGAGTTCGCCACGATCGAAGCTCGATGTGTCGACGTTTGTGGTAGTGAAACGAGACATGAACATTACATATTGCTTAATAAAATAACCAAGTTAGTACTTTGACTGGCACTCGTATATTTTTTTATCTAATACTATAAACTGTAACTTAAACTAGAGACCAATTACAAAAATAGTAAATAAAAAAAACTACAAACATCAAACCTACAAGATTATATAAACCATGAACAAAAATTACAACAATTGGAATTTCACATTAAAAAAGATATTGGAAAATTGAAATCCTAATATCTGGGTTATATTGAAACTCATATCCCAATGCCAGAATAATAAACAAATTCAGGATTTGATCAAATCGCGATATTGGAATTGATTAATGACTGAAATCTTAACGACATGGTTGTTTAACAAAAAAAACAAAAAAAAAACAAACCCAAAATTGGAATTTCACAAAAAATCTCAATTTCTGATATCGGGATAATTAAACATTAAACACAACTAGGTTTAATTTCCTGGCCTGTGGTCTGCCAAAAAACGACCAACCAACCAAAAGGAGGAAACAACAAACTAGGTTTAATTATTGAGGATATTATTGGGATGTGAAAAAATCCATGGGATTTTTATTGTGGCATTAATTGATTTAGTAAAGTTGTAAATATCTCAGCAGTTTTCATGGGATGCACATAGGAATAGAAGCAATTGAATAACAAAGAAAAGAGTTATCCCACGTCGACAAAGTACAAATACTTTGGTTTAAAAGTATTGCTTTGCCTTGCCCATTTCGGAATCAACCCCTGGGCCAGGGAAGGTACAACTCGATCACTATTGGGCTTGGGCACAATCCAAAATATTGATGGCCTATGGGCTGGATGGACATGGACATGGCTGGATGATCAAAATATTGTACAAGGGAGGAGAGAATAAATAAATAAAACAAATATGTTGCAGCGCACCTGGGCCAAAAGGGCGTATTCGTCGTCCGCCAAGCCCGTAAAAGTGGCGTCTGTAGCCGTTGCCACATCCCTGGGATGCATCACATGGGACATCATCTCTATTGCAGTAACTCGGTTCGTGATAGTGTCATCCTCGCTGACATTCCAGGAGGGTCAGAAACAGACGGGGACATCATATCCCGCGCTACCAGATGCCTCCTTCCCGGTGATATGCAAAAGAGCCCCTGACGGAAGACCTATGTCCACGGTGGGTGTCAAAACCTCGGAGCCTGGTGCCAGAGATCCCCCGGGAAGTGGACGAGGAGCCCTCCTACGTGACGGACCTGAGGCTTGTCACTGAACAGCCCTGGCAGCAAGCTTATCTTTGTTAAGCCTCCTTGATTTTTGCATCTCCATGCCTGCGCAATGAAGGATACACATCAGAGTCAGAAACATAAAAAGGAAGAAAGGACAGACAGACGAACAAACATACTCGGGTCATCGATTGAGGGTGTGCGACGATGGCGTAATCCTCCCGCTATCAAGTTTCTCTCATTAACTATCGCCTTGAAGCTAACAGGACCATGACTAAGAAGGGCGTAAGTAGTGATGTGCTCCGTAGAGTTTAAATCGGGACATCGAGGGGAGCGAACGTCGTCACTCCACACGTTGGGAAAGCCCCAATCACCCCAGAGGCAATAACATAGAAGAACTTTGACTTCCAATTCCTATTGCCATCCGAACACTAGAGTAATAGCCTGATCATCTTGTCAGATGTAAAGTACCAAACACCCGAGCACCCGGGGTGTCTTTAGGTTTTATACATTTTTGAAAATACGGCAGCGCTCATGGGGAGCGACATCGAGGACGCTAAGGTAACGAAACCAATGATAACCTTCCAGGCATTAGGGGCACGTTGGTCAGGACAAACATTATAAAAGTTCAAGATCTCACAGATGGAGGAGTGCATTGGAAATCTCACCTTAGCACGAAACATATCCTCGTACAAGCAAAGGGAGGATTTGGGCGCCATACTCAAACCACCATCCTCGGGGCCTGGAACATAGCACTCCCAATGTGAAGGAATGTAAAATAGTGATTTGAATCTTTCAACATCTTGGTAAGTAGAGTCGAGACCACGTCTGCAGGGTCAACCATCAAAATAAGACTCAATTGCTGTTGGAAGGGCTAGTTTATGTACCAACGATCAATGTGGAGGTCTCCCTTGTCAAGGCAAGGGTTGACTGACCAAGGCGGGGGTCTCCATTGTCAAGGAAAGGGTTGACTGACCTTTGCAGAGGTCTCCCTTATCGGGGTCTCCCTTGTCCAGGCAAGGGTTTACTGACCAAGGTAGAGGTCTCCCTTGTCAAGGCAAGGGTTGACTGACCATTGCAGAGGTCTCCCTTGTCAGCGCAAGGGTGGACTGACCAAGACATAGGTCTCCCTTGAAGATCGCTCGTGTGTCCATTCAAGGCTAACGTCGGACCTCTGATTCGCCAAGTGTCCTCAAATCCAGTCCTTCGTAAAATTGTATCATCACATTCTATATCATCCTTACTATCATTAATTCTTTACACACAAATATCTTCATATCGATCCAAAATTTTTTACCAAATAATTTTACATTAATTATTAAAAAACATATAAATTATATTAAGTCACTACCTCAACAAAACAATTAATCTCTCTAGTCTTATTTTACTATTGTCTTATTAAACAAAACAAAATGAAATGAAAAAAATATCCAAGTCCGCTCTATATCGGCCTCTCTGGTCAATAATGAAGATTGTTATAAAGTCAATATTCAGAAATTGACGTCTAGCACGGCGGTCCGTAGCTTCATGTCGAATTGTGGGGTGTCAAATCACCAATGGAGAAGCTAAAGGTCAGAGGATAGGGCTTCGACTCATTCCCCCAAAATATAATTTTGTAAATGAAATTTGTAATTAATTATAAAAGATTATTGAATCAAAAAAA